>WEIT01040341.1:1270-48256 GCA_013389985.1 Dryoscopus gambensis | reverse complement strand
GCTCAGAGCCCCGTCCAAGCTGATCTTAAATGTTTTCAGGAGTGGGGCAATCACCACCTCTCTGGGCAAGCCATTACAATGCTTCACCACATTCATCATTAAAAATTTCTTTCTTATATCTAGTCTGAATCTACCCTCTTTTAATTAAAAAAAACATTACCCCTTGTCCTATTTCTAGAGCTCCTACTTAAAGAAATTGTCATCACCTTTCTTATAATTCCCCTTTAAGTATTGAGAGGTTGCAGCACAGTCTTCCTGGAGCCTTCTTTTCTCCAGGCTCAATAACCCCAACACTCTCAGTCTGTCTTCATAGGACAGATGATCCCCTCCTTTAATAACTTTTGTGGCCCTTCTCTGGACCTGCTGCAACAGGTCAACGACTTTCATGTACTAAGGATTTCAGAGCTTACTCCATTTAATCATAGCTGAAGAGTCACCATGAGACATTTAACATGGGTTTCTTCAGCACATCTTTCTTCATTCCTCAGTCTTATTATCTTAATCACTAACAGTTTTCTTAAAAGACGTCATTTTAAGGGATAGATGTGGATATTGGGGGGGGGGGTCTTTTGTTTGAATTGTTCATATTTAGCATTCAAAACTAAAAGACGAGGAAGACTATTGTAAAAACTTTAAAGAATTAAATAGGAAGAACCCTCTTTAATTTTTTACCAAATAAAGATAGATCTGTTGAAAAAACTCACTGAATAACTAATTTCTTGAAGCTAAATCTGACTTCTTTCTAACTTTATTTTATTCACAAAGCAGTGTGGGATTCTAGATATATGTGATGTAAGTATTCTCACCATCTTCATATTTAGGATAATATTTTAATGTTCTTTAATTGACAAGAATCACTTCATAGTTTATACAGATCACATTTTTTATTAATACTGGTTTAAGAAATTAGTTGTTTGTGTTGATAGGTCCAAACACAAAATAGCTATGGGGTGTAATTCAGGTTTCTGTCACTTTGTGCATTCTCTATACTGAGGAAGAGTTTTCAGATAAAGGAATCTTTAGTATATCAGAAAGAAATATGAAAAGATCCAAAGATTGGAGCTGGAGCATGATGATTTCCAACAAGAAAAGATGTTGTTTAGAAATGCTAGAGGAGCAATCAATTACTGAAACCGTAGAGGAACATTTCACATAGGTATGTGTGGTCATAGGTGTACTATGAGCTAAAGCTCATGTACAGAGTTTAGAAAGATTGTTCAGAAGGTGATATCTGCTAGCAATAAAAAGCTGACTGCAAATTCTTGGATAGCTGCTAAACTGTCATTTTTGCAAAAGCCCTTCTGTCACAGTGGTAAAGCTGGTCTTTATATTATTCTCTTGGACTTTTTAGAAAAAGTAAAAATTTGCTAATTTAAACCAGACGAATGAAATCTGGAAAATGACTATGTAAATGAAATAAATTTGAGCAAATTAAAGTAATGCAGACAAAATCATTTTAAGTCCTCTGTGTAGGAAAATCAGAGTATATGAGATGTAGAGGTGGTTTAGAAGCTAAGTGGATAATAAATATAAAAGCAAACAAATGGGGCTGGCAAAAGAAGTTATCATTTAGCAGTCTGTTTGTGTACCTTTGTGTATGAGAGGCATAGAGGCAACAAGAGAATTTGACTAGCATATTTTAAAATTTCCATCTAATTAAGTGTGCAGCATGAGAAGGAGTTTGTGTTAGGAATATCCATCTTTTTGTAGCTCCTAGGTATTTTAGCAAGGTACAGGACTCTAAAAGGATAGGGAGTAAGATCTAGAAGGGTTTATGTCTCTTCAAGTACGTCCTCCCATCCTGTATATTCGTTGGGGATGTGTTTGACTGGGAGCATAGCACAGCAAATGCAGCTATTCTAAGTGACTCTGAGCTGTGCAACAGCTCATAACCAGGAAAAGAAAAGAAAAGAAAAGAAAAGAAAAGAAAAGAAAAGAAAAGAAAAGAAAAGAAAAGAAAAGAAAAGAAAAGAAAGGAAGAAAAGAACACCATAAAATAAAAGCAGATTCTAGTGCCTTAAACTATTTTATGGGAGGTACCAAGTCCCCAGACAATCTGTACTTCTATGGCAAAATTGTAGTTTAAAATTATCATTACCTGTCATACTGATGGCCTCTTCCTTCATGTGTAATTTGTACCTCTGACATACAAATAGTGAATAATTGCAGTGGAAGTCTACAATATTACTTATAAGACTTTATGGTCAATTAAGACGTTATCACTGCAATTGTTAAATGGCCAGCTGTCTAAGCTGCTGTTGTAAACTAACGTCTGAGATTGCTTTTCCTTTTAGACCTAGTGAAACATCCTTTTTTTCCTGAGATTTTTCATTCTTTGCCAGAAGATACAGTTTATTCAAAGACACAACAACATATTTTTAAAATATATTGTTGTTGCACAAACGTTTCATTTTGAAGTGCAAGACCACTTTGTTTATCTGTAAAATCACATCCATAGCTACTTTTTAAGAATATCTCCAGTTTCAAGTGAAACTGAAAGTGCATGTAAACACTAATGATATATATTAACTCTTTATGTAATGATGGTAACAAAGAAAAGTCAAAGCTATATGTACATTTTGGAGAACAATGAAAGTTAAGGTATAAACGTAAATTGTTCTGCCACTAGAAAAGTACGGAAGATAGATTTGTTGATTAAGCTGAGGAAACCATTCAAGCAGCAGTTCTTCCATTATAGAGAATAGGAAGCAATAATATATGCTTCATTGGACACTCTAGACCCTGGTTAAATTTCAAAGTCATTTGTCGCTTCTCCAAATCAGACAAGTGTTCACCCTGCCAAGAACATTACTTAGATGACAAGTAGTCAAGGGCTTGTGAATCATCCTTTTCTCACCAATGTTTCTATCATCTCAGAGAAGTTAATGCACCTTTTTGTAGACTTTATAGGAGCTTATGTTCTTCAGAGGGATTATAAATATGGGATCAAATTCAGCTCCAACATAAATATGGGATAGCATCAGAAGACAAATGAAAAACTATCTGTATATCAAATAATATTTTAACTGACATAATAAAATGATAAACTAACAACTGATAATGATACATGATATAATAATTGATTAAATAGAAACTCATAATATACGTAGTTCTTAGCTATTTAAATATAAAATAATTATTTTAATCCATTTTTCTTGGAACGAATACATGACATAAAATTCACATTAATAAACTATAGAATCATAGAATATGCTCAGCTGAAATGATCAAGTTCTGATAAACTTCAGCTGCTGTCCACATACACAATGCAATTATTCTCACCTCATCTCAATTTACTTTTCTTTTGAGTGTATAATATGATAGGGTTTTTGTCATTTTTTTTGTTGTAGGACAACGACATGCATTTGAAATTCTACATGCATTTGAATTTTTTGTAGATCTGAACCTTGACTCTAGAACAGGAAGACTGAAATATGCTTATTGCTTAATCTATGCAACGTCTGGTGTTTTTTAAACGGTACATTTAATCAATGTGCCAGTAAGCATTACAGAATACAGATGATCATTTTAAAACATGTTTTAGTTACAAAGTAGAGTTCAAATATAAGAAATCATAACATACGGTATTGTGAGAGTGCAAACAGTCATAGATATTTAGTGCTCTGATAAACAGATGCAAGTTTAGGCATAGATTATGATAAAGATAGAGATTCAGATAATTCTTTTTAAATACAGATGACTAAGATTATAATCACAGCAATCATTTATTTGACCATGTAAGCCTAAGGAGAACATGTTTAATTAAACCAAAGGACAGCTGTGGATGTGGATAGCAGCTAGAAAGCACCTAAAAATAGTTAGGTAAAAAGCAACAGAACTTTTGTCACACAAAAAACCCAAACACTTTAGGGTTTTTTCGAAGCAAAAAACAAAGGTTGACCTGAGTTTTGATACAAGGAAAAGTCTTAGAAAGTATCTTTTGCTTTTTAAATGACAAAGCCAACATTATTTCATCTAGAAAGAATGTTGTAACATTTTCAGATTCACTCTATTCACCTTTGGTGTTATTTAAATATCACCATCAGTAGCACTCTTTGTTCTCAAGGTATTTCTTTATTCTCCATATTGAACAGCAAGGAAAATATATACCAGGCCAGCCTCTGACACAGCAAGCAAAAAAGGATCAGACAATATTATCAGTGCATAAATTTAACAAGTCATTAAATGGACATCCTCATTTATAACAACCACAGATGTATTTTAAATAATATACTTATGGTAGCATTATATTTTAATTATTAGCAAAAAATTTATTAGGACATTTTTTATCAATTAGTGTAGCAAAAAATACGCTTGCCTTCCATCAAGATATATTTCATGCAGTCTTCCTATGTGATAGGTGTTGGAGAAAAGCTTTTCTAACCCTCTGGCAGTGCCTCATTCATATGGGTTGCACTGCACGTGGCAGCAACCACAGCGTTCACACAAACAGAGCACTCGTGGTCAGGCACCTAGGGTACTGAAATCTAACTTTTGGTCATGACGAGTTCCCAGATTCCTTTGCAAGACATATTTGTATATTGTTCTGTTATTGGTTTAAGATTTGCCCACCCAGTTTTATGCATATCCTCATGTTTATGCATATCCTTTATTAAATATGTATGGTTTCTGGAAAGTTCTGCCATCTTTGGTACTCCATTTGTTAATTCAAATGAAGCCCTCCCCTGAGTTTTCCCCATTGGTTGTTTTCCCCTTGTCTCCTCTCAGTTGGCTTTGTCCCATTGGTTGTATCCCTTTGCTGCTCCCCTTTTCACCCCCATATGAAAAGCCCTGCACAGCTTCATGTTTGCTCTCTGCCTCTGACACGTTGCCCTAATAAAGGATTGGAAACCATGCAGAGAGTCCATCCCTCGTTCTTCGCGTCTGTAAAAGCGCTCCTTTTACATCGGCCTGCAGCTTGCTCCTCGCAGGGGAGCTGGCATCAGCTGCTACACTGCAGCCGAGCTCCATCTGCTGTGCTGCAGCTAAGTCCTGTCTTCAGGGACGCCTCCTGCAGTTAGATGCCGCGCAGCTCCGGGCAGCTTCCGGTCAGCGTCACTTATGCAGGGACGATCACAGACTGCTCTTGAAGTAGTTATCTTCTGAATCCCAAAGGGATGGGCTTGGCAACGGTATAGCTCATGCTTCACTTTATGCTTCACTGGCTTCACTCGCTTTGCTTAAATAAAATGAAACCTGCTTCTTCAGAAGGTACAGCCTTCTTAAGTCTATCGCCTCTTCTATGGCTGCATTTCAACATTGTGAATGTTGGGCAAGTCTGTGCTAAGAAACAGATATGGACTTAAAAGTGTGTAAGAGTCAAGAACTTATAATCTTAAAAAAAATGGAGTATACATTGAAGGCTGGACTTTTTTTAAAATCAGAATCCTCAAGACTATATCTCTGCTGTTCTAATAAAGCAGTACCTGAGAGCATGCTAATCCTCTGTCTGCTTTTCATCCACAAGGCTGCTGTGCTGGTAATGTGGGAATAGACAGGTGGCCCGTAGAAACATGTAAAGCAAAAATTATAGCAACAGTATGTGTCTCAGATTTTTAAATCTTTTTCTAATTAAGACATAATTTTCAATAATATAGGAATAAGATTAAAGTTGATATGTAGTGAGTTCTGTCAAAAATATTTTAAGGTGAAATACAGCCTGATTTTTATTGGTTTCAGGAATGCCTAGAGAGACATTATCTGAAAAAAAAAATACAATATAGATAAAAAGTATTTGTATTACTTTACTAAGCACATATTTCCTGAGAATATTAATACTATAAATCCTAAGGGTCCTTTTCATGTATTCCTTCTCTCTATTTTTCTTTTAAGTCAGCCAAAGTGCCTGTCTGTGCTTAAAGCAGTTTCTGCATTTCTCCAGTCAGGTATGCAGCACAAAGAGGTAGTATTGTAATGGCTGACCTCAAAAGTCCTTCTTAAAAAATATCATTGGGTCTTGAATGCTTTGTTGTATACATTCTGACAAACTCTAATCAATCTGTTTTAATATCAAAGGAAACTTCTTTCCAGGTGTGCTCATTTAAGGGCAAATGTCAGAACTTTTGACCTTTTCTTATCTCACACTGCTGCTTCTTCTTTGTGACTTTTCCCTGGTTGGCTTTGCTTTCTTTAGGAACTGTCTGTGTTTCCAGCATGCTTCTACCTCTCCCTAAAACTCTGAATGTTCTTTTCCAGAGAGTTATACTTTAACTGTCTAGCCTTATTTTCTCTTCCTTTACATTTATTCTGAATCAAGATCTCTTTTTGTACAAGGCTGTCAGGTTAGTTGGAAAAAAAGGTTTTTCTGTTGTTTTCAAAAACCTTACTTGAATGATGCTTTCTTTAATTTGGCTGGCAGTGCCAAAATAAAGATTGTTAGCTTTGCTTCCTCCTATTAGAATTGTACATGTCTCTGTTTTGTTCTCACAGGCATTTCCAATAACCTAAGACTTTTAGAGCACCTGCACTAGACTTAGAATGGAGAAAACTTATTTTGTGTCAATCTTCGTTTGTAATTCCAAAAAGAGTTCACTTATAAGGGTAGATTCCCCCACTCTAGTTCTGTTCCTACAAATGCATATTTACTCATCTGATGATGGGGACAGAGTCAGAGGGCTCACTAGAAAAAAGTAAGTCCCAAATGTTATCTGGGACTGACTGACTTTCCCAAATATTTCTATCTAAAAGCTCAAATCACCACTAAAAGTCTGTTATGATATCCTGTCAAAAGTATTAAGCCAACAGTGCCAGGATAATAAAACATCTTCCAGCTTACACATTGATAGTCTTATCTTTTTGTTGTAGTTATTATATTGACAGCTGTGTACTTCGGGCAAACTATCTACCACTGCTTATGTTCAGCCAGAACAGTGAGCAGTATGATTACAGTTCTGTTTGCAGAGCATCTTCGAAATATATCCTACTTTTGTATTTGTCTAATATCTGCTATAATTATAGGACACAGTGCCATGGATGTGTGAATAGAGTAAGGGATGAATATAAACTTGGACATATGACTTCTAAGGCTCTCCCAGAGAGTGAGTAGAAAAAAATCCAAAGTTTAGGAGTCTGCTCTAAATACTTACACATGTGTAAAAAGAGAAATAATAATAAAAAAAAAGCATGGAAACCCACAAAACTCCAGCTTTTATTGGAAAGAGTGAGATGAAATCCTAACTAGGAAGAAATTTACAAACGATAAAATTATTCCCAGTTATACTGCACTTAAAGTCTTCTAGTTCAATCTGTGTCCATATCTTGGTATGTAAATGTTCCCATTAGTGAAATACAAATCTTGTTCTATGCATATAAGCATTATGTAAAAAGTAATAAGCAAGATAAGGAGCTCAAGAGTAGCTGATCCTGCATTAATGAGAGTGTTTTCTGTGAGGTCATTAAATTAGCACTAATTAGTAGCAGAATTAAAGCTGGAGCTTAAAATGCATAGTTAAATACTTCATTCAATTGATTAATATCTCATATTAACCAAGATCCTTTAGATCAAGTAAAATGGTGTTCGTTTCTACATATTGAGGAATGCATTGCTTTGGTGATAATTTCTTTTAAAATCAGGGAGAGAAAATAGAAGGGAAAGTAGATGGGAAATGAAGAAAAGCACGATAAAGGAAAAGGGAAAGAAAGGGAAAAGGAAGGGAAAAAAATTCTCCTGTATCAGCATGATTTTCAGCTACAGGATAAAAACCAATATTTCTGAAGTTTTCTGCAGGAGTTTTAAGTTCTGTATAACTTTGAAATACTTTGGAGGTTATTAACAAATGTTGACTTTTTATTGCTCTTATCTGGATCTTCCTGTTCTGCAAATATATTTTGCTAGAACGCATCACATGCTTCAAAAGGTTATTTAATGTCTTCATGCATTTTGAATGTTTTATTTTCATTACAACTCTGTCTGCCTATTTCTCCCTTAATTGGTAGCGGGGAGTCATCTTTCTTACCACATTCAGATATTTTTTTGCTCAGCATATCTGAACTGTTTAATTTTCCTACTTGCTAAAGTAGAAACTCATTTTGTGGGGACCTGTAATTCACACTTGTGCAGTTCTTCTGATATTACTGATGTTATTCCTGGCAGACAATGTTAAATTTATGTTCATAAGTCAAATGAGACCCTCATGATTTTGTATTTTTTACCTGTTGTCTAATTAACATATTATTTGTTGTCCTTTTTCCTTGTTTTTGTCCAAAACAACTTTTCCTACTAACAGTTTTTTAAGATGCACTTTTATCACATGAAGTGATATCACTGCTAGTGACTTAGGATTCATCTGGGATTTAATGTTCAAGAAGTATTCTGCTCTTTTTTTCTGAAAAAAGAGTCCTTTGATATAGCGACATTTACCTTGAAGCATAAATCTTAGGTAATATTTATTAAGATTATAACAGAAACTGAGATTTTTATCTCAAAAAATTTTTAAAGATATTCAAAGTATACAATTTCAAAAAGAAAATCAAATTATTACCAGTAAACACTGAAAAAAGTTAGTTAATTATTCTCATTTTAAGTCCCATTTCTGTGGACTATTTTCCTGACCACCAGAACCCTGAAGGCACCCTCCCCTCACCTTGCCCATGGCCCAGGACCCCATCTCGGTCCCTATACCATCAGCCCCTGCCCCAGTGATGCCACAGCCGGGCTCGTCTCCAGCTCCCACAGCCTGTTCATGGGCCTATGACCCAGCCCGGCCTCAAATGGTGCCCAGGTGACTTCCTCACCAGAAAGCTGATTAGTAACAGCTCCATTGTCTTGTTGATGAGGACAACGCCTTGTTGTCTGAAGTGTGGTGAGCCCCCCACTCCCACCAGCGTTGGGGCTAGGTCAGTAATGCTGCTTCACTCTGAGAGACTGTAGTCGATTCAACCAGTTTGTGATACACAGTTGTATCTCTATCTGCTTACAAGATAAGCACAAAAGCAAAATAAATAACATTCTGAAAATGCAGACTAAACCTTATCTTTATTTTTGAAGCATTTTAAAGGGTATGTAAAGAAGTGAAATGTCAACAAACCCTGAGACTGCAACAGAAGAATCTTATTCTTCTTGACTAATTTAGTCAACAAAAGAGTTGACAAGGTAATAAGATATGTAAAAGTTCATATGAGCCTCTGCAAAAGAAAAAATTAAGACAACAGGCTTTAAGTTCACTTTAGAATATATACAATGAAACAACCAAAAGAGTAGCATATGTCAAATACATTAATAATTTTATTTTTTTCTGGATTGGGAACAATATTAATAACTTCCATGAAGTACTAACAAAATAGAAACAAAACTTTTGGATGCGTGCTTCCACTTTCATCAAGGACCTCTGGCAGCAATACTGAGAAAATTTTGAAAAAGCTCAGACAATATTGAATTTTATGCAGGCTGTTTTCCTGTCTGTTTTAAGCTACTCAAAGTCAGCCTCAGAGCAATGACAAAGACGAAAATTATTTATTTCTTCTGCTTTGTGGAGCCTTCCCTTAGCTGTGACAGTATCAATTCTAGGTCAAAAGTAGCTCAGTTAGTCTCAAGCAGTAGTTGCATTTTGATAGCAGGATAACCATGAGTGAGAGGGATTTTCAAAGGAAGGCTTTTGCAGTAGTGGGATACACTCTAAAATTGCTGTTAAATTGCAAATGAAAAGATGACACTACAGGTCAGTGTTTCAGATGTGCTGGAGCTATTTGTGTAAGATGAGATGTCCTAGGAGATGTTATCTCTATAAAAATGGTGATTTAAAACCATTCTTCTTATACGAGAGAAATGATACAGGAGAAATGACACAGATGTATGTGCAGGATGCAGCACAAGAACTTGCATAGGTAGGCTAGCTTAGTGAAATTAACTTACTAATTCAGTCATAGTTGGACTATTATGAAAGATCCTTATTTCCTGTACTATATGTTCTACAGAAAAGACAGTAGACTCTATTTTCCCTGTATATCTGGTAATAAAGAGGTAATAATTACTGTATCTGAAATATACTGTATGCTAGATACCGCAAGAGCATGCAAAATTTCCCTGCACTGTGTTTTATATTTTCAATTTAATATTTCTCTCTGATTCTGGTAAACAAACTCTTTGTCTTTTAACTATATTATTGGTAGGTTTTTTTCTTTCATATGAAGGAAACATAGCTAATAAAAGATCAGAACACCTTGACCTTAAATAATACTTTGGTTAACTATTTTGTGTACAGCTATGCCACAGTTTATCACAATAAAACAAAAATTCCATGGAATTTCCAAAAACACTGGAACCAATCACCTAACTTCTTGTATTCTTAGGATGACCTGGTTTTGGTGTTGACCAGATGGCACTCACACAAAAAAATTACAAGGCACAGTCAAGGCAGCATACCTCAGAGACTACTCTTGGTATGTTTTTTGGATACAGCTTTGATCCAGCTGTCAGGAGAATTTAGTAGCATGCACATGGACCCTTCCATATCTTTTTGACCTCAGTGACAGAGAATGGTGGTCCCGTGAATGTTGTATTTTTTACTGTAATGTAGTCTCCTGGTATGTGTATTTCCCACATATATTTTATATTTATATACTCAGTTGTTCCTAACTCCTTTAACTTGTTTATTTTGGATATTGCTATGACCATACCTTAGTTTATTTTGTAAAGAAACATCTAAAACCTGTATTAAATATTTTAATACCTTGCAGACTTTTGAGATCTTGCGTTACTTGACAAAACACAACACACAAACACTTGCACACAAGCCCCTGGCAGGCAGAGTATTATACTGAGCTCTGCAAGCAAAGGCATCACACAGTGTTAGCAAAGCTATGAGATGAATCAGCTATTACATTGATGAGAATCCCAAGAAAGTCTGCTGTCTGTAGCTGAAGCTGAATGACAGTAAGTCACAGTGTTGTGATAAGTCAGACCTGAAGTCACTGTACTGTGATGTGGATCAGGAGTCAGGTCTCTGAAATCTGAAAATTAATGCATGCAGCACAGCAAAGCAGGTTTGCAACATGGAGCCAGTCAGGTGCACAAAGACCCAAGGAAAGGTTTCATCAAATCCTAAAAGATTAAAAGCATTCCACTTTTATTATGGTTCATAATTTGTGGTTATTGATTTGAACACTTCTGAATTTACTCACTAAACCATTTTCTTTCTCTAACCATTGAAACACAATAGATGTTCCCTCAAAGGCTTCAGTTTTCTCCTGGCATTTTTTGTGCTGCACAAGAATTCTCTAAGTCCTGAATGCAAACAATGTGCATTAGTACTAGGCTGCAAAACATGTTCCTTTCAAAGATATGGGTTACCTTTTTACTTGGCCAATAAAGGGGTTAATGTTTATGGAGCGGAAAATATTTTTTCCATATACACAAAGGAAATGTCATGGAATAACTGCCAAAAGAGCAAAATATTTACACTGATATCACAAAGGCAAGATTCCTAAAAATAGATCCATATTATTTCACTTCTGATTAAAACATTTTTGCCCAGTTAACACTGTGTGTGTGTGTGTGTGTGTGTGTGTGTGTATGTGTGTGTGTGTGTGTGTGTGTGTGTGATTATACCATGCAGATATCTACTATGCTCTGAAAAGTTTCTTTTTTCAGTTTTGGAGTGGTATGCTCAGTTGTGTTTTTCAGTAGAGAAAAATAAGCAGGATACTCATATATGATAATTTATGAAAAACATTTTCTGAAATTGTTTGGGTTTGGGTTATTTATTCAGAGACAAGAGACAGCTAATTTCTAATTAATCTGCTATCCACTCTGAGAAAGTGTTTTTCTTTAAAACTTTTAGGGGCTTCATTTTTGGTTTAGTTTAGGTTTTTTGGGCTGGGGGAAGGGCTGGTTTTCGCTTTTGTAATTTGTGGCACTTGGGTATAATAAAGAATATAATAAAGAATTTTGTTGAAAAAAGTAGGAGTTGATCATTTAACAATGGCTTTTATTAAATTGTCATTTCATATGAAATATGAAAAGAGCAAATATGCAAAAGCTGTCCCCTGATAGCTGGAAGTTTTAGTTCTTCTGTGTAATTGATCAGAAGCACTATCAGCTCACTGTTTTAGTCATAAAATTTTTCCTTTTTGTTACCCTTGTCTTTTTGTTGATAAGCCCTTTAGAGTAAGGAATATGATGTTGTTGCTGCTAGAAGCAGGCCCGTCCTGATCATGCTTTGCATGTGCTATTGAGATATTAAAATGAAATATATGAGATAGAAACAATTTCCTCAGTCATTTTAAATGGCTATTTTCATGCCAATTGCAAGAGCAAACTCTTCACAGTTATAGGTATTTAAGAAAATAAACTTTTACATAGGGTTTTACTGAAGGGAGTAGGCCAAATACCTCAGCCAGAAGGAAATACACTCCGAGTTTCTAAAAACAAATGGATTTTCAGATGTGTAAAACAGGCAGACATATAACTGATGGACTCAGCCTTGGCCAGCAGCAGGCTCAACTTGGAGCTGCCTGGCATTGGCTCCATCAGAGATGGGGAAGCTTCTGGCAGCTTCTCACAGATGCCATCCCTGTAGCCCTCCCCATATCCAAACCTCGTGCAAACCCAATACAGCAGAACTTCAGAGAAAATTTCTTCATTGTATCTTATCCTGCATTTAAGTAATCCCTCCAAAATTTCCTTCACTGTGAAGTTAGGTACTAAATTCAAGCTGTAAAGACAATTTCTCAGTTCAGACATACGTAATGTAGAAATAATAGATGTAATGGTCATTTATTTTGGCAGATAAACACTTCCAGAAGAGTTAGTCTTTGATGGTATATTTAGAATAGATTTTCATTATTAAAAAAAAAAGTTATGCCATAGAGATTAACTGGAATAGGCATGCTACAGAAGAATTGTAATCCTTTTTCTTCCAGTAATGTACCTTCATTGTGCTTCATATGCTCTCATCTTTTAACATTTAATTTGTGATTTTTGCTGAAAATTTCTTTTGAATCACTTACAAAGTTACTGTCTGACCAAAAGAAATAGCATATTCCTTCAGTTATTCCAAGCATTGTTTTAGCTTGGTGTCTTTTTTGGCACACTGTATTTTCAATTTCTATTCATAGCCAAAACTTACACATATTTCTATCAGCTTTATCTGTTTTTCATAATAGCCTTCTAAAATCATAATTTAAAAATAGACAACTCTGATTAAAATTAAAAAAAAAAAAGTAGTGCTGATGACCAGCACAGAAAATATTTTCTGGGATGTAGTCAGAGCTTCGTGCATCATTACCTCTACTTTTTGTGATTTATTTTGTGTTTCTTGATCAATGCAATTTAGTGTCTCTAATGTTTTACTTGGTGCAGTGGCAAGTTGGTATGAAGACTCAGGATTTTTCCACCACTGCACACAATTTTTCTCAAGGTCAGATGCTGCTGTATCTTTCCATTTAGCATTCACTCACACTTCGATTTGTTTTGCAGTCTTGTGATTCATTATTCCATAGTTTTGTGTATTGAAAGAACATTTCTCATTTCCCCAGCTCCTTAAAGATGCATCTTACCCTTGTTTACTGATCCCTTACTTTTCTGTCATTTAAAAAGTAAGAAATGTCATTCTCAGTATGATTGTCTAAGTAATGGATGTAAAACCAAAAAAGTTGCTGAGTGTGAAAAGTTGATCCCTCTAAGTACATCTCTTAAGTCTAGTAGTCCACAGAGCCTTAATGGTACAAAATGTTTCACTAATCCAAAAGTGACTGTTTATGTGGTTGAGAATCAGAACCTCAAACTTTTAAATATCTGGGAGACAATGAGATGTTTTATATTTCAGCAATTTCAACAGACTACTGTCAGTGTGAATACTGTTCAGTGTATTCCATGCCTTTATTATCTGGCTAGTGTAACTGTTCTTTTGGATCAAAGTGTGAAGACAATTACAGCAGAACACAAGTGAGTACCAATGCAGAATAATGGCATTAGCCGAAATCAAGGCAAGTGAATGCCTATATGTATGATTCACAGTAAGATGAAGAATATAAGAGAAAAATTAATATGAAAATAGAAGAAAAAAGACCACCCTAGGACTCTATCTAATTTTCAGGTTTTTAAGCAATTCAGTTGATGAGTTTCTCTGGCTTCCTATTTGCCCCCATCTGTGCACGCACATGAACAATTCAGTTGTGACTGCAGCAGTTGCAGCTTTCCTTTAGCTGTGACCTTGGAAGACACCACACATGAAGTTTGCCATAGAAGGTGTCTTTTGCTGTCCCTTTCTTTAATGATATTTCGGTTGACCAGTGCGTGCCAATTAATTTTCAGTGGATTTTAAAACTAAAATCCTATGAATTAGGTGTGGCATGTACTTTTCAGGAATTGTTCAGGAAGGAACACTCACTCCACTGAAGGTACAGAAGACATAAGCTAACTGGTGGATTTCTCACTCTGGCTAAGTGTTAATGCTATATATATTACAAGTATAACAAATCATCTACATTTAGCATAGAAGAAAAATTAATCTCCCAATAATGCCAAAGTCACATCCTAAGATGAGAACCTTTTCTTTTAGCTAACTATTCTACTTTCTCGTTGTCAAGCAGAATCTTTAGATTCCACTAAGAAATAAAAAATTATTTCTAGAAAGCACAGAAAACTCATATATGAAATGTCTACTGTATAGCATACAGGAACTAGAATTTTAGAAACGAAGTCCTATTAAAAGGCTGAAAGCCCATTTTGAATCTGAATCATGTTAATCATCTTTTTGAAGGCAAATAAATTCTCCCTAGAACTATGTCCACAAGGCTGAGTAAAAAAGCATCTTCTACAAGAAAATAGTAACCTATTATTTACACATGGGTTTTCTAGAAGTGGATGGTATATAATGAGACTCAGTTAATTCCTATTTCTCTCTTTTAATGACTAAAATATTATTTTTATTATAACTTTTTTAACCCAATATCAGGCTAATGTATTGCCCTTTACCATTAACTTGATACTTGTCAATTGCTATTTGAAAATCCAATAATTCTGATTTATTTTGGACAATGAATACAATTCTGGGGTTTTTTTCCTTAATGGTAATATCAGATAAACTCATTTATCAGTGATAATAACCCATTCATCATCATATGGAGAAATAGCCTGCTAATTGCTAGAGCAATAAAATTTTGATTAGAAAATTCAATCAAATAGATATCAAGTTAAAAAATTCTCAGATTTCTTACTGAATAGAAAAAATCCTGAAACATTTTTTTTCCGTAAAAAGGTGTTGACATTTCAACATGTCAATTACAGTTGTTTCATAAAAGAATTGCATTTTAAAAAATCTTTCAAAATAGTTCATTTCAAGAAGTCTGTTTCTGAAAAATCATTCCATCTATAGGCAGAGGATAAAAAAATAGAGAACCATTTCAGAAATGTAGGTTTTTCTCTTTTTATCTCACTTTGCTTTTTCCTGGAAAAAAAATGTATCAAAGAAAAGAAATTAAAAGAAAATATTTACTAAAAAAAAAACCAAAACAACAACAACAGCAACAACAAACCCACCACAACAAATCACTTATGACTATCTAACTTCTCTGAACAAATCATATAGCTAAGTAAAGAAAAACTGGTGTTCCTCAGAGTTGAATACAAAAAAGCTAGTATAAGAGGAGAAGAATCACACAGATACACCAGTAGAAAATGAATAGGTACTGCTGAGGAGAGGGGTAGCTTTTTGTGGGAGAATGGAAGACTTTACTTCACCTGGGAGTTTGAGCCCACAGTTGTCTCCATTAAAGCGTTAAGACCTCTTCTCTTTTTATTTTGAAAATGTGTAACAGAAGTTAGTTCCTGCTCCCAGAAGTTTAAGATCTAAAAATAAATTTCTTAAGCCAAATCAGATAGTAAGTTGCTTCTGAAGTCTAACTTGGACTCCTCTTTCTTTGCAGCAAAATCATCCCCACTTGCTTCTCCCCAAATGAAAGGTTTTTCTAAGAGAAGTAAAGTGAAAGACCAATTCTCTGTGAGTGTTCTTTATTCTGGAACTCATTCACTTTATAACTTCGTTCACAAAAGGCTGAGTATGTTAACCTCTGGAAATACTATTAAACTTATTTTCTGTCTTTTGTGCTGAGGAAACTAAGGGGAAGGTTGGATTTACTAGCTGTCTTAATATATGGAAAATGGATATATTTATGTCTTTTTATTTTGGGACTAGGATTCAAAAGATTTTACAGTCTGTAAATACACAATAAAATCTTTCATAATTAAATGGAATCTCATTTCTTGATATATTTGGTATTTTGGATAAACTGTAGTTATTATCATCATTTTCAATAAGCAAGGGAGAAAAATGTGAGCAACTTTTGGGTCTTTCTCTGCTGATGATACATGTGTAATTTACATATATCTATAGTGAGTTTACTGTATTGCTTTTTTCCTGCTTCTCTAAGATAAAATAAATTGAAACTGTTGTGGGAATCAAATTATTCCATTATCTTACTGAAAATTTATGTCTTATCAAAGAGAGGTAATAGTTAAAATTTGAAAGTATTTATATTATTTTATAAAATTAGACTACATTTCCTTTAGAAGTGCATATCAGTACAAATTAGTGGATTAAATATTTATTGTAAATTTTTTCACTTGTATAGTCACTACATATCAAGTCATGACATTTGAGGATACTGTGCATTTTCACTCTATGGTAAACCGTTCTGGAAATTTCTAATCTAAAAACAAACTAAGTCTAAGCAGCAGAACAGGATTAAAAACATAAACCCAAATATTTGGCAGTTTCTAAAGTCTCTTGGTAGGAATTTCCAGAAATGATCTTTTTGTTTTGTTAAATCTTGGAAAAAAAACATGAGAGAACTTGAGCTACAGCTACAGATGCATCCATTCTGTTTACCAAATATATTTGTAGACTAATGGAATCACAAAATTCTTAGAGTTGCAAAAGACCTCTATGATCATTGAGTCCAATTGTTAACCAAACATTGCCCAGTTGTACTTTTTTGGTGCACTCAGAATGAATGCTGACTATGTTTGTTTAGCCACCAGTCCATTTATTTGATAAATGGTGGCTCAGATATTGACTTATGATTAATATAATCACAGAATCATTGAATCATTCAATGCTTTGGGTTGGAAGGAACCTTTAAAAGTCATCTGGTTCTGCCTTACCTTGCCATGGTCAAAGACATCTTTTACTAGATTAGCTTTGTTGATCTCATGTTGGGTGTAAAAACATTCAACTCATTTTTCATACATAATTTATACAACTTACCAAAGATTTTAATACTCTCCACTTAATCTACTTTATATTAATACTATGACAAAAGGTCTGGATTCTGTAAATTTAAATTGATAGTGAACCCCAAAGGACGCTCCTTTTGACTGAGTAGTATGGAAATCTTATAATTATTTAAAATATTACCTATCAGCTTGCTGTGACCAGTAACACACATTGCAAAAGAATGGAAAACCAGAAGCAGCAGAGCTAAGAAAGACCATATTTCAACAACATAGTAGTTTATATTGCAAGAACTATGTGTGTAGTGGTTCATCGAAAGAATAAAACTGGGCAAAATGAATTTTTTCCATTATGTTAAAGTGGAAATGTCAGTAGGAAGTCAAAGGCTAAGACTCCCTCAAAAGCAGAGGAGTATGTGTAATTCAGAGAAACGTCTGATGCTGGATAGAAAGAAAAACCGAAAAACAAGCAGGGTGCCAGTAGCATGAAGACATTGTGGGATTTCTCTAAGAGTTTGCACCAATGACCGGACTCAGACCATGCTCAGACTGGAGTGCAGAACTGAAATGGGGAACCACAACCAGCAGAATACTGACAGCTGACTTGTACTAAGATCTCTGTTTAATGTTTCTGCATTCCACTTAGTAGTTTTGTGTTTAAAACAACAAAACCCACAGCTTCAGAGATGAGAACACATTATATTACACGTTAGGAAGAAATTCTTTGCTGTGGGGGTGGTGAGGCGCTGAAACAGGTTTCCCAGAAAAGCTGTAGATATTCCATCTTTATAAGACTTCAAGACCAGGCTGGATGGGGATTTGAGCAACCTGATCTTGTGGGTGGCATCCCTGCCACTGGCAGGCGTTTGGAACTGGATGATCTTTAAGGTCCCTTCCAATTCAAGGCATTCTGATTCTATGATTCTATTGTTCTTGGTATATATATGAATATAGCATGTGAGCAAACCAGTTGTATCTGAAGAGTCTACCTGCCCCAGCTTTCTATCATATCCTACTAGTGTGATAACTTGAGGTCTGCTGCATGTTCCTAAAAGCCCCTGACACCTAAACACTTTCTTTTCCTAGCACTGACCTTTGCCCTCCCTTGCTTTGGCTTCTTCTCCCTTAAATTCCCTGATTCTTTCTCTCTCTCTTCCACTGAATTCTCTCAACAAAAAGATTATGTAATTTGGCTATTTGACTAATTAACAAGTCATGTTTTCAACAGGGTAAAAGAGGAACTTAGTTATCATAATAAGATTACTTATAGTATCTTTCCCCTAAACCAGCACCAATTATGAATATTCACAAAACTTTAAGAAATTTAATAATTTTGAGACCTATCTCCTTGCCAGACCCTGACACATCAGTGTAAAATTTAAGAACAAGACCTTTTTCCTCAGGAAATTGATCTAGACTAGGAGTTGCTCATAAATGAATGAATGGATTAATGAATGAGAAAGGCCCAACAATTTATTAACTCTTTTTTCTTTCAAAAGCATTTTGTCCTTATGAGCTAATATTTAAATAGCTTACTATAGAATTGTGCATAGAAACTAAGTAACAAGAAAGATTGTAAATAATAGAAAAGTTTTAAGGAGATACTTAGAAGAGTATAACAAGGAAAAGGAAATGTTTAATTAATGAAGGGACACCTGTCATCAAAATCATTCTCCTTGGTTAATGAAATATGATGTCTTATAAGCAAACTACATTTTTGATGTAGGAAACTACAATATTCTAGGAAACACAAGATAATCCATCTCATCTATTACCCTAGAAAATGCATTACAACATAATAGAGATCCTGTAAATCATCCAGGGAAATAATGCATGTGCTTTAGTACATCATGAACCAGATAGATTATACTAATGTCAGAAAGGCAGCTCATTAAGTGCATTATACAATGAGTAAGCGGTCACCTGGCTGTACAACCTTCATATCCCTATTACCATCAGAACAAAATGAAGGAAAATCTATCACAATCATTTTTCATACAGTCATGTGACCAACATTTTCTCTTGTTCTCTGTTATTGAGATAAGTGCCCTTGTACTCTATGTTTTGTGCAGTTCTGACAGCTTTGCAGATCCTGGATATAAGCTCTGGCTAGAAACTGTGCTGCACATCTTTTGAAAGTGACATGTTGTAATCATGGGTGCCACAGCCTATCATGAAAGCAGAGAAGTAAGAATTGTAGTGCCACCTTTTAAACAAAAACAGTAAGAATCCCTGTAAACTCAATGCCTTGGCAAAGAATCAGGACAAAAATATAATTAATATAAATTACACAATAAGTACTTATTATATTCATAAATATAATAACTGAGGTATATATTTTTTCTTTTTCTATAGAAACTATTTTAAAAACATTGGGTTTAGATTTACAGGACGGATAATTATGTGTATTCAAGAAAAATAGCAGCGTCTTATCTTCAGTCTTGGGTAATAATATGTTACTTTTATCTAGATACTATGTAAGACACTCTTGGACCCGTTAGTGGCGTCTGCCTTCCCTAGGTATAACTAAGGTTCAGATCCTGAAATACACAGGATTGCTATTTTCCTCTTTAAAGATATATGCCCATAATTCAAGAAACATTAATGCTATTGAAGTCATTACTCAGTTCCTACCTAGGTCTGTAGGAATTTAATCCCCTTGAAACTACGTAAATACTGATGCCATCATCCAGCCATCAAATTGATGAAGGAATCAGCTCATATAAAACACAAATTAAAAAATGGACTTGTTAATGGTCATGATCATAGAATCATCAGGTAATCATAGAATGGCTTGGGTTGAAAAGGACCTTAAAGACCATCTAGCCCTAGACCCACCGCTGTGAGCAAAGATGCCTTCTGATAGACCAGGTTGCTCAAAGCCCCATCCAACCTGGCCTTGAACACTGCCAGGCATGGGGCATCCACAGCTTTCCTAGGCAAACTGTTCCAGTGCCTCATCACCCTCATAGTAAATAATTTCTTCCTATTATCTAATCTAAATCTACTTTTTTCAATTCAAAGCCATTCTCCTTTCTCCTGTCACTACATGCCCTTATAAAGTCTCCACTTTTTTTGTAGGCTGCCTTCAGGTACTGGAAGGCTGCAATTAGGTCACTGCAAAGCCATCGCTTCTCCAGGCTGAACAATCCCAATTCTCTAAGCCTTTTCTTAAAGAAAAAGTGCTCCATCCCTCTAATCACCTTGTTGGCCAACCGGACTCGTTCCAAAAAGTCCACATCCTTTCTCTGCTGAGGCCCCCAGAGCTGGATCCAGCACTTCACGTGGGTTCTCACCAGAGTGGAGTCGGGGGGCAGAATCCCCTTCCTTGCCCTGCCAGCCACTCTGCTTTTGATGCAGCCCAGGACACAGCTGGCTTTCTGGGCCACACGATGCCAGCTCGTGTCCAGCCTCTCACCCACCAGCACCCCCAAGTCCTTCTCTGCAGGGGTGCTCTGGATCTGTTCATCCCCCAGCCTGTGTTGATACCTGGCATTGCCCTGACCCAGGTGCAGCACCTTCAACTTGGTCTTGTTAAACCTCATGAGATTCCCATGGGTCCATTTCTCAAGCTTGTCCAGGTCCCTCTGGATGGCATCCCATCCTTCAGGTGTGTCAAGCGCAACACTCAGCTTGGGGTTGTTTGCAAAATTGCTGAGGGTACACTAGATCCCTTTGTCTGTGTCATTAATGAAGATATGGACTCCTGAGGGACACCACTTGTCACTGATGTCCATCAGGACTCTGAGCCATTGACCACTACCCTCTGGATGTGACCATCCAACCAATTCCTAACCCACTTAACAGTCCACTCATTGAATCCATCTCTTTCCAATGCAGAGAGAAGGATGTTGTGGGGGAAGGTGTCAAAGGCTTTACAAAGCCCAGGTAAATGACACCTGCAGCACTATTCTGACCCAGTCCACTGATGGAGTCACTCCATCACAGAAGGCCACTGGGTTGGCCAGGCAGGAACTGCCTTTTGGTGAATGTCGCTGTTGAGACAGCCATGACACACACACACACACACAGCCCCCAAGAGCTCCAAGCAAAAAAGGTAAAAGAGCTCCCTTTATTACTACACAGCTTCTTTTGTACAGTTTCTTAGCATTCATGTTACATGGTCATTGGCTATTAGCTTTACTACAATACAATATTAATGGTTGCCTGTAGCATGCACAGATTCTTGCTACATATCAGCCAGTATCCTCCCTTTTGCAGCTGCTATATCTTCTTTCTGTTGCTTTGTTTCTTGCTTCTGGTAATGTTGCCATTCTCAGTGGTACAAACTGATTGTGTCAAGGTTGGTGCCTGCGAGGTTTTCATTCCAGCTTTCAGTTCCCACAGGTCCCCCTTTACTTAGCCGAAGTAACAGGCCTGATCCATGATTTTACAAAGTCAACAAGGCCTTCATTTTATAAGGCTTTACTTATATGCAACAGGTGAAGCTGTGCTGGCTGTCTCAAATCACCTCCTTGTCCTCCATGGGTCTTAGCACAGCTTCTAGAAAGATCTGTTCCATGATCTTCCCAGGCAAGAAGGGAATGTAGCTTTCTGAGGTGGACACTCTTATCTCAGCATATTAAGACTAGGCACAGTTACAGTATGAAATTTAGTACAGAAGGAGTAGCAAAGTGAAATTTGCCTGTCAGATGGAATTGTGTCCCCATGTTAAATTCATCCTTGCATGTGACAGGTGACGTATGTCACCTTGCATGCTCAGTGACAAACTCAGTACAAACTGATGCTTTGATGCACAAATCTAAAATTCACTTATATCATCTGAATGAGGCTGTAACTAGGTATAAGAGAAACACAGGGTGAAAAAAAGTCTGTTTCTGATAAATTGTATAAATCCAGTCTAAATCCTCTGGAACTATGGAGAGATGACTGCCCAGTTTGCTTACTATGTGATATGTATTTCTGCAGGCAGGTGAAATAAAAAATGAAAAGTCTCCCATTACATAGATGTTGCTGTGGTCAAGGGGGCAACATTCCCCGTGGGTCCTTAGAAGAAAGGGCGGCTGCAAGCAGCTTACCGGGGCTTATGCAGTGTCTCTGGGCTACACCTTTGCAGGCAGCAGCAGCCGTAAGAGAAACACAGTATCTCCTTCATGATGAAGTCAGGAGGTTTATTTTGGTCCAGCGCTGGCAAGGCGGTGAGAAGGGGGAAGGGAGAGGGGAGAGGGAAGGGGAAGGGAGAGGGGGAAGATCCAAGCGGAAAGAGAGCCTCGTCCTCCGAGCACTCCCTTATCACAGTTTCGAAGGGCCCGCAGGCCCAAGGCTTGAACCAATGAAAAGCTCACAGGGGAGGGATCAAAGGCCAGGTTACAGCTTGGGCATATACCATACATTTCGGAAGGGGGAAACAGAACAAACCATTTAAAGGAAAATACATCACCACAACATAGTACATAAAAACATAGCAAAGGCTGACCCAACAGAAAAATATGTGTATTAAATACTCTAGCTATATTAAGTACATATATTAATTCCTATTAGCCAAAGAGGATCTTTATTGTTCTTTTGTCCTGGCCTCTCTGAATCAGGGATGAAAACAAGAAAAAAAAAAAAAGATTTTACATTTCCTAGTGCAGCTCTGCAAGCAAAGCATGTTCCTTGCTGAGGCAGAAGAGCTCAGTAACAACTATTTTCAAGTTGTAAGGTGAAAACTTTGAAAGTCACATACTAAACAATCAATTTACACTTTAAATAAGCAGCCAAATTTATTTTCTTCTTCACAACTCATAGGAGAGATTTATGCTCATATATATATTCATAGAAAACTACATGGAATACCTGTGCTTCACACTCATTCTGGTCTCATGGATCTCTTGAGCGAGAAATAACAGCTGAGCTCCAACCACTCTGATATTTCTTTACATTGCATTCACAAACTTTGCACTGTTGATTGATATATTTTATTTCTTAGTGGAGGCATATGGGAAGATAAAAGCAATGCCAGCAAAATACTGAATAATATAACAGAAATTCATGAATCTATAAAAATGGGAGGCTAAAAGAAGCATACACTTATTTATATTCTGCAAACATTTCACTCAGTGTGATTAAACGAATAAAGGGGAAATTTTTTAATACGTTTCTAAGGTAAGTAGTAGGAAAGTATTCTAATATTCTTAATGAGTTAATAATAATTCTTTGTGTGTCATATAGTGGAAATGTGTTTTAGAATCACACTGAAGGTGTTCAGGTGTTAAGAGAGTAATGATGCATCTCCTGTAGGTGTGAATAGGCTTTCATTGCGATGATTTACAGTCCTCCTCAGTGTGTTATTATCACACAATAACACTTTGTTCGATGACTGTGTAGAGTTTTCATTAATGTTAATGTGGAAAATTGACCCCTAATATTTTGTAATTAGTGGTCTGATAGTGACAGTCTTGTATAATATGTTTCTGTGAATGGGTTTATCTATGATAAACAGAAGTGTGACTTTGGAAACTTATTTTCTACTTGATGATATGGTAAGTCTTAAACTTCAGTACTGAGATGTTGATTAAATACTAAAGAAAACATGAACTCATAACTTTTGTCTCTGGAAAACTTCAATGTTTTCCAACTCCTATTTATAATTTTTAAAATATATCTCCATTTCTTAAATCAATATCAGTAGTATATGTTTCTAAAAGCAACCTTTCCTCTAGTACCATGTATTTCAAAGCACACATTAAACTGGGGAGTCTGTCTCTATAAATTTTATTTATTCTGTGTGTAAGCTGGAACTGAGATAGGCAGTAGTAAAACCTATGCTAGTATAATTCTTTCCTTCTATATGTGTAAAATACTAGTTCTAACCTTGTTGATAGACTTTTTTACCCTCTGGAGGAATATCAAATGAGATGAATTAAACACATTCTAGAGAACTAAGTAAAAAGGTGACATTTTCATTATTTTTCTATTTTATTAAATACTCTCCAAAGACAACAAACTCAACAATTTTACTGGTAAAGGTCAGTTACAGAATTCATTTCCATTTTCTTTGTTCTTCAAAAAGAATATTTTATAAGTGAAAATAATAAAATCTTATCTATAATAAAATCTTTTTCCCATTCCCCTGTTTTCCTAACCTTAATACAAACATAAATGTTAATCTGCATATTAATAATGATAATGATGTTTTGGTCTTTAATGTAATAAATTACATATTCCTTATTCTTTTCACCTTTTTTATACTGTGTTCTGAAATAGAACTAATAATGAAAATTAGTAGAGAGTACAAGGGAAAAAACTGGAGATCTACAAGGAGAATATCTTTTGAAAAATTAATTTGCCTGTTGACAGTACATTAAACCACTGGGGACATTTCTTGTTATCCTAACTAATATAAGAGTTAATTATATCAGTATATTAAATATTAGCCAGTATAAAACTTTGCTTTTAGTGAAAGAAGATATGCATACCTGCTGTAATTATCTCTAAATTTTTTTTACTGTTTATTAAAAAAAATTATTAACAGTATTTTGGAGCATGATATTTAATAATACCTATAATACTGGGGGGGATGGGGTCGAAATCACAGGGAAATCACATAAAATAAATGCAATTTTTCTTACAGTAAGCATCATGAAAAAGTACATCATTTCAGATAAACTAGTTGGAACAAAGACATGACTATTTTTAGGCATATCAACAAATAGAAGTGAAATACTGGGGGTTTTTTAATTATCAGGTCCTCAGATCCTCATTTATTGCTGACTTGTACATTAAATGGTCTAATCCTTTTTATTCTAACGGAAATATGGTGTTGTATTGTCGTTGTGATTTGAGTCTGTCTACATAAGTTTGCCATTGCTTTCTGTTTCTGTATGTTACAGTAGCTTAAAATGATTATAGAAATGGGGAAAATTTGCAAATAAGTCAAGAAACAGAAATTTAATTCCTCATAATTTTTATCACTCAGTTTCATGGATTCTAGACCACATATTCGTTTAGTTCTTATCTGCCAGGAGATGGAGACAGAGAATTTGAACATCAATTATTTGAAAAAAAAACAAGAAATGCATCTCAGAAGGATAAAACCTAAACAGCACATAAACCCCCCATTTTAAGACATTCATTCTTGGTCTTGTGTTGCTCTTGTTAAATGTATGTGCTATTGCCAATACCTGTTCTATAAATATGTACTAGAAAACAAATGGCATTAGAAGAGTCTTTGTTAAAACGATTCTTTCACTGAATTTTTTTCAGTGTGTACACAACTTGAAGAGAATGTATTGCAATTGCTCCTGGTTACTTTTTGATCTTGACCATTGTTACTAGCTAAAAAGTCTGAAGAGTTCAAAGAAGTGTGGACAAAGTAGAAGTAACATTATATATGTCTCTCAACATCTGGTGTTAAAAGTCTTCGATTCATTTACATTATATTAGTATTCAGACTTGGAAACCTAAAATATATGTCTTAACAAAATGCAGTGTTAAAAAAATAGGGTAAAAATCAGATTTTTACTTTATTTTGACTTTGTTAACATTAAGTTCATAGGCATCACATTTTTTCTTGAAAAAAAACTTTATTACCATATTTGTGTCATGTCATATTTAGTTACTTTACTTTTAAAAGAAATATATAATAATTAATTATTGGTTTGTTCCAGATAGGATTTTAATTTAAGTATTTCCTTGAAAACCTGAAAAAAATGACTGCCTCCGTCAAAAGCATTAATGGTTTTTATTTGAAGAGCTGGAACACTGCTAACAATTAGAAATGGTTTCTCAGAAAAAATTCTTGGGAAAATATCCCCAAAGAAAATTTTTCTTCGTTTTCAAATCCATCCAAATATCCATATACGTTAATATTTCCTTGAGAGTATATTTTTTTCCTCATATCAGTACATAATAAATATTTCAAATAATAAAGCAAGGATTTCTTTTGTGAATACACTCTTTTTTAACATAGAGTCTTAAAATATTTGAATGTTTACAACTGTATTTTTCATGTACAATACACCTTTTCATGAGACAGAAGTTAAAGCACCCTCAGTCAGTTGCAGTGCCTGGAGTATACAATCCCTTCAAGAACATATTCACTTTGTGCTAATGAAAAACATATTCTGTGAGTGAATATTATGACTTCCCTATATAGCCAGAAGACAAAGTTTCTGATTACAAATGCATACAAATCAGTGAAAGTCCTGACAAAACTGCTGCCAGGAACATTGAAGACAAATGAAAAGTACATACAATATCTGCAGAGGACCTACAAATCTGGCAGGGCAGAACTAGCCAAAAGGAAGGCAGAGAAGTATAATGAATGCTTCTTTTATTCCCTGCTGGATGTCAGACCTTTCAGAGTTCCTTAGAAAACCATATTTTTAGTTCTTTTTACTGTTTATGGGCTTTTTTAAATACAGATTTAGGGTTTTTTTCCAACAAGGTCAAGTGGACAAAAGGAAAGCACCTCATTCCTTTGGCTAGCAAAAGCTATCTTTCCTAAAACATTATAAGAATTAGTGAATTTGTCAGTCATTGAATACTGAAGAGAGGTAAAAATAAGGGGAGCATGGAAGAGCCAGTATAAGACACAATCTTCCTTGACAAAACATCTGAATTGTATTTCTGTAGGTAGGTAAAAAACAAAGGAAAAAATAAAATACATGTTCCCTTCAAAATCACTAGCTCATCTGTTCTGCTAGGGAAATCATATTTCCTATTTACATTTGTTAAAATAAGAAGCTGGAATTTATTAGAGTACATTTATGATCATTGTGACCTCCAGTGTCCTTGAAATCAAGTGGGGAACTGATAATTATAGCAACAAAGCAGTAGCGCTGCTACAACACTGCAACCTACGCATGGACAAATACCTGCACATCCTGATCCAGGACAGAGCTCTGCACAAGACGATCCTTCTAAAGGAAACAAATATACAATAGCTACACAAATGAAGCGTCAGCTACCCTGACACTTCCCTGGTATTGCACAATGCAGAAGAAGTAGTGGCTCCTTTTCTCACCTTCACACTCTTATGCTGTATTGCAGTAGGTCACCAAATTGGAGAGATATGGATTTGAAGGGTGGACCATTTGGTGGATTAGGAATAGGCTGAATGGATGCAGCTAGAGTTAAGCTCAACGGTGCTACATTCCAGGCAGAAGCTGGCAATGGAGCTCCACAAATATAACAGCTATTTAAATTTATACCTGGAGGAAATATGTATCCTCTACAGTAGCTCAGTGCTTACTAGAGTCTTTCAGGACACAGGAGAACCAAGTTTCAAATGTTTCCCCTCTTCTTTGAAAGGTTCATTGGTATCGAGTTATCTACTATCTGGATAGATAAAACCAGCAGAACTATGTGCCATTTTATGTGACAAGTCAATTCAAAATACAGTACAGCATGATCTGTTGCTGGGTAGTTAATCTAACTTCTCTGAAGAGTTTTGTATCTCCTTGAACTAAAGATTCTGATTAAAGTATATGCCTGCTTCTCAGTTTTCCAGTTATGGAAGAGTTACTGGACTTATAGGGCATTTTCCCTGAGTTGTTTGCTTGTGAGGTCCTGAAAGTTATTTATAGCAAAGTTGTAACAAAGCATTTTGAATATGCATCAAAGGACAAGAAAAAGGGTATCAATTCGGAGCCCTTACAAAGACAATATTTTGACAGAGGCGACAATCAAACAAAGGCAAAGAAGCCAGTGACAGAGTCAGTGGCTAACAGCTCCTGTTTCAGATGAGCAAAGTACTCTACAAAGGAATGACAATCTGCCTTTGAGTTTCCCATCTCATTCCACTGATTATAGAAGGGATATAAGGCCCATCTATGTCACTTTCGGTATTTTTGTTAGTCATGAAATATTGACCAAAATGAATAAGCTTTTTTAAATAATTAAATTGCTGTGTAATTTGTTAATATTTACAAGCTGTGACACATGGGAAGACATCTAACAACTGGAAGCAAACAGGTAGAAAAATAATTCTGGTATTTTTACCCAATTAACCTCACTTCAGATATAAGTGAAACTCAGAATAAAAAAGATTGTAGTCAAGAAAAAGTAGTGATGAAGGATTTATATAATTTTAAAGTATAATGAGCTTGGTAAGCTCTATATGGGCATAAAATTAAGATATATGTTTAACATTGCTTTGCATGTATTGTTCTATTAGGAGCAAATATTTCAATAGTTCTGCAGAAATAACTATGTTGCAAAAAGGAAACTGATATATCATGTAAAAAAAAGTTTTAAACCACAGTATAGAATTAATTAACATATTTAGAAAAGTGACAAATGTATTAAGAAAGTGACAAAAGTATAAATGTCACAGAACCAGACTTTTTACTGCTCCTCCCTTCTAGACATTTACAATGGCAATGTAATTCTGAAACTTAACAGTCTTGGTCTTCATCTACTGAAGATTGATGATGTCCCATCAATTTACTACTCCTGCAATGCTAAGATATACCAACTACTAAACCCTTGCTTTGTAAATCTCTATGGGAGGTGAGAGGCACTGGTGATTAAGTCTCGGCAAGTCAAGAAACATGATTGCATATCAGGTTTAAGTTTGAGAACATCTTTCATCAAAGATAGCTGCACTGTTAGAACTGCATACATATGTTATCAGACAGATGCCACCTAAGTGCTGAATCCTTTGTAAATAATTTAGAAAACCAAGAAATATCAATGGCTATTCAAGGAAAATATTATGGATTAATGCAAATAGAGATAGAAGTATAAAATAACAACATCATTGTTGAGGCGGAAAGCTAGTCTCAAGGCTTCACAGATCTCAATTTGGGCATGGTTAATTTCTATTCATGAGAAAAGCCCATGAGGAGAAAATAATCTGCTTTACCCATGGAAGTGTAGTGTCAGCAGAAGTACAGAATCCAAAACAATAGAAAGAGAAAACAGCAACAAACTCGCACCAGTTATTTTTCTGAATGTCTGAATGCTTATGTTATAGATAACCAATAGTATTATATTGTAGTTAAATGATAGCCAACGAATCCATTGTTGTAATTTAGTAGCCAGTGAACTTGTAACACGAATGATAACATACAGAAGTTTATAAAAATGCAATTTGTCTGAAATATAACGCTTTATGCCATTAATCCAGTGCAGTGTCCATCCGTGTGGTGGCCACTCCAACAGCAACACATCATATCAAATAATAGCAATAGATCAGTAAATGATCCCTCAGTGTTTGGCCCTACCTCTGTGTAGCGGGTTCAGTTCGTAACCAGGCAGAAACGCCAACTAAGAGTAGTGGGTTCGTTCGCATTTTTTATCTTCTGTGAGATAAGAATTAGGAGGAATGCAAAGCAGGCTCTAAACTTTAAAGAATATGAAGAAGTTTATTAACAGAACTAAAAGAATAAAGAATAATAAGGGTCAGAATAAACCTTCAGAACACTTCCCCTCCCCCCATCCTCCTCCCTCCTCCCACTTACAACATAAAGACACAAACTTGGGATTATTTCAGTCAGTTTATGACCTCTATAATAGTCTTTCATCAGTTCACTTAGGGAGAGGAGTCTCTCTTGCCCATGCTATGCGGCTTCTCCACACAAAGCAGTCTTCTCGTGGCTCCAATGTCACAGCACAACAGCTGCCCAGGGTGGTTTTCTGTCGGCACGTGTGAGTCCCTTCCCTCGACCTACAGCTTTCCTCACAAATGTTTTCGAGAGTTCCATCTTAGCTAATGGGGTACTATTTTAAGGATGAGCTGTTCAAGAGCAAAGGTTCTCTGCATCTGTCTCTGGGATCATCTTCATCTCTAGGAGCAGAGGTCTTCTTTTTCCCTGGGAGCAAGTATCTTCACTTCATCACCATCTCTCTCTGTTCAGGTTTCTCATTGGATCACAGCTACTTCAACATTTGCTTATTTCAGCACAGGCACCTTTGCTTGTGGCTGCAGTTTGAGCGCTCTACCCCCCATGCTTATCATGAAATTACGAGGTGTTCTCTGATGTATCATAGTCCATCACCATAGCTTTACAAAAGAATTTCAGCTTTTAGGTTTTGAAGCATCTCCTCTATCTCCTCCCTCTAAGCTTCAGCTCTTTGTTTTTCACTGACTTTGGTGTTACTATCATGGTATCTATTTACATGCCTTTCCCTTTCCCTTTCCTTTGACCTGGGAGAGGATTGATGACTGCAGGTTTCATCTCTTCTGGGAACTTAGAGCGCTGAAGGGGTTAATCTTACCCGGGCCTGGGCTGTGCAGCTGGAACTTATCTTTCGCTGATGGTTACATGGTCTCTGCCAAACGGCAGCTGGACCAGAGAGGGGGGAGGCATCACACCACGTGATCGGTCTGCACAGAGCACAGCCAGGATGTTGCCAAGCCGTGCTGGGGTGGCCTGGCCCACACGGAGCTGCGGGCCATGGCCCGGCCCCATGGGGCCCAGCAGCCAGGCCCAGCTACCTGTCCAAAAGCCAGAAGAAAGAGAGCGATTCCTGGGCTTGTTCATCTTTCAATGTGTCTTTTACAGAGACGTGTCCAGCTTCTAAGTGGCTTAACAGAGTTGTCAATATTAAAATTAGCCAAATGATTATTTATATCAGGTCTGGAGGAAGTTACAACAGCCCCTTGCAAAAAACCCCATCACTTCCGTGGCTGGTGGAATTTTTTCCTTAACTAAAACTCCAAGCTGTGCTAATCCATGACACTCTAATATATAAGTATAATCACCAAACAGCACCAAGCTTTGAACAGATTCCAACATTTCTATTTTAAACTGAGAAAAATCACAGTTCAGATTTCTGTAAATGGTATCTCCTTAAGGATTTGCAAGGCTGACAAAGTTAGAAGTCCTGAGCTTTTATAATCCTGAATTGACAACTTACACCCTCACATGCTACCAGACATCCACTCACATACTGACATGCTCACAAAGCCCCACACTGAACTGGGAGCAGGCATGGATCAAGCTGCTGTGCCGTAGATAGATCAGCCTTTCAGGAGCCCAGGCTATTAATATCAGTAATGTCACTAGCTGTCCTGCTAGACATCCCAGTTAAATCTTCCAGAAGTCAGATAAAGCCAACATAAAAATGTATTTCTGAAATAAAAACAGGTAATGACTTCCAATGGCATTAACTTTTACCTTGATGAGAATAAAAATATTGAGATTTGGGATAGCATTTGTTTAGCAAAATTTTATGTTTGTCATAGAAAGATTTCTTGCAGATCTTTCCCTAGTCCACAGTTAATCAACCATACTTTTATCTTTCTCTAAGACATCAAATCTCATATTTGCATTTTATTTGCGTGACTGTTAACCATTGATTCTTCAGATTTTTAAAGAACAGAAGGGTCATAAATCCTGTCACACACTCTGTCAGAGTGAAGAAATGAGAGAGAGAAATACCTTAGATCTTTCTTTTCCAAGAAAAAGGGTGGTTTTGGTTGAGGTTTTTAAAAACTTATTTCCAAGAATCACAGTTTTAAAATAAATAAATTCATTCTTAGAGGAGAAAAATAATGTATTGACTGATAAAACATAAAAAGAAATTAACTAAGCAATTAGATTAACCAATCATTTGCCCCTCTAAGATGAGTTTTAGTCCTCTTGTTATTTGACTGACTCTCAGAAGTCAGCACTTTCCTTACTTTATTAGACAGAGAACTGATTCTGAGTAAAAGAAGACAATGTCATTTGTGTTCACATTTTTAAATTCTTGATAAACTATGGAGAAAAATAAAACTGCTCATAGGAATTTTTATTTCTCTTCATTAGTTTTCTTATAGTTAAAATTTCACACTGGTTGTTAAGGTAATATTCATTGTCCTCTTCAGTAGAAGCAAGATATTTTCTATACCTACACAAATTTCTGTTACGGATTACACAGCTCCATGTTCTATCCTTAATTAACTTACTTAGTTTTAGGGCACTGACAGAAAGGAATCTTGCTATGTGAGCCTAATTTACTTATTGATCACACTACTATTAAAAAAATTCATATGCTCAGACTTAGAAGGGAATTAATTCACTTTTCTGGACTGCCCAACTCAATTGTTTGTTCTGATGAAAAATTTCCAGCATGATAAGACCTTCTGAGAGATATAAGTTTCATAAACAATATAGGGACTTTTGTCAAGATGAAGAACATTTTTGAGCAAAGTCAAAACTGTTACATAATTTACTAGGAATATTCAGACAGAAGAGGCATAATAACTTCACTCTGTATGAACTTAATATAAACACTGTAAAAATCAGTCATATTTTAATCTTAAAATTATATGAAAAAGACATATTTTTATCTTAAATAAATTGATGAGGAAAGGAAACTGCAGTTTAATATTCCTGGCAAACAAAAAACCCCCCATAAACACAAAAACAAACAAAAAGAATGGAATTAATGATAATTAATTATTTAAAGTTCTCCATTGATAAAAAATATTTTTTTTTTAAATCCACATTGATTATTGGTTGTAATGAAGACAATTATGCTGATGTAAGTTAAAACAGTACCATCAATTGTGCTCAGTCTCAGTCTATGCCTAAGGATTTGAAAATACTTTAATACTCCATTTCTGAATCACTGTTTTTGGTTATTTATAGCACTTGGAAACAGACTGTCAACAAACTGGTAATACACAATTTAAATGTACAAATCAATTATTTATCGGCTAATGCAGACAACTGACAGCTTGGCCTAATGAGTTAGTGTAATATTAATATGCTCACAACCCCTGATGGGAGACACAATGAGCCTTTAATGTTCAGGCAGTGCTCAATCAAGTGAAGACAAGCCAAGCTGTATGAGGGCTCTTTAGGTCAGGCACATCCTCAAGATTTCTGAGTTACCATCTCAGTCTGGTGCCCTGGGGTTTTATTCTTATGGTTTTGTATTCTTTTATGTAACTATTCCTCTTAAATACTTGAGCTGCTAACTATTCTCAGTAATTACAATTCTGTCACTATTTCTGAAGTTCTTACATGTCTTTAGCTCACACACTTACATGTTGACAACAGTTAGAGAGACCAGGGAGAAGGGTTTGGAGCAGGGGCCGGCAGCTTCCTGGGATCAGAGATCGTCAGGGTCTTAGTGAGGTGGCTGGGCAGCCAGGGCCTGTCTCACCTCCCCAGCCCAAAGCATCTGGCACCTTCCTGGGGATATGCTAGGCTGTGGGCCCAGATGTGGTGAGGACAGCTTTTGATCTAAGACAGCTGAGCCTCTGTGCTGTATATTTAAGTATTGGTACAGTAAAAATGGATTTGTTTAAACCAGAGCTGCATTCAGCCAAAGACTCTAATGCTTTCCCTTTTCTTTATTTGAGTTCTAGTCCTTTCAGGATGATTATGCCCTGCAGAGAGAGCTTGACAAATTAGAGGATTGGGAAATCACCAACCAAATGAAGTTCAGCAAAGGAAAGTGCTGGATTCTGGACCTGGAATGGGGCAACCCTGGCTGTACAGACAGACTGGGGAATGAAATGCAGGAAAGCAGTGCCTGGGGGACCTGGTCAATGGCAAGTTGAATATGAGTCGGCAGTGCCCTGGAGCCAGGAGGGCCAAGCGTGTCCTGGGAGGCATCAGGCACAGCATCACCAACTGGGCAGGGGAGGGGATTGTCCCACTCTGCTCTGCACTGGGGCAGCCTCACCTCGAGTCCTGGGGGGTACGTTTGGGTGCTACAATATAAGAAAGATATTAAACTGTTAGAGAGCATGCAAAAGAGACCTACAAAGATGGTGAAGGGCCTTGAGGGGAAGCTGTATGAGGAGCAGCTGAGGTCACTTGGTCTGTTCAGCCTGGAGGAGAGGAGACTGAGGGAAGAATTCATTGTGGTATACAGCTTCCTTACAAGGGGAAGAGGAGGGGCAGACCCTGATCTCTTCTCTGTGGTGACCAGTGACAGGACCCAAGGGAATGGCCTGAAGTTGTGTCAGGGGAGGTTTAGGTTGGATATTAGAAAAAGGTTCTTCACCCAGAGGGTGGCTGAACACTGGAATGGGCTCCCCAGGGAAGTGGTCACAGCAAAAAACCTGAGAGAGTTTAAGAAGTGTTTTGGAGCAGGGTATGACTCTTGGGGCTGTCCAGTGCAGGACTAAGAGTCAGACTCCATGTTCATTTTGGGTCCCTTCCAACTCAGAATATTCTATGATTCTGTGAAAGTAACTTTTAAAAACCAGGTTGTTTCTCAATTACAAAGTTGATATTTTTGGCATCATGACAAGATAGTTTTGAAGATAAATAGAGATGATGAGAAATCTCAGTTAAGTAAGTAAAAAAATGTAGACAATATTTTTCAATATCTTTGTTCAGTGTAAAGTACAAAAACCCCATACATCCCAGAAGATCACTTGTTTACAGCTTCAATTTATAGGTTTCATATGTTTTAGAATACATTTCCCCCTTTCTTTTCCGGGCGTATATATTCACTTTAGAATTCTGTTTATGCCACATTTTGATTTCTCTCCAGCATTTACAATATCTGTAATCAGTTCATTGATATTTTCTACCATTTCCCACTTTGAAAGTGTCACAAAATCACTCAAGACTGAAATTTCCAAACAATTTCAATCAACCAGTGAAGAACACCTGCTTGTTTTCTGGGGATAAAAATTTGTGATTTGAGTAAGAGAAGTGTAGAGTAACATTTAGGAAACAGTTATTTACAATGCACTGAAAAATAAATACATAAAATAGGATGTTCTGATGAACCAAAATAATTGTATCTGCGACGTCTAATTTGAAGTGTCACATATGGTAGCAACCAGTGTCAAATTATCCGTAACTAACTGGCATTGTAATTGCCTTTAATCTGAAATACACAATTAAACATGTTCTGGACTGTTAACTGGTTCATATTTTAGGTATTCAACTAATTAGACATTTCCTAAACTATTTTGCATGTGACTTATTTGTGCACTAAAATCACACCTTAATAGGGTGTTTTAGTTTTCTCTGATCACTCAATGCTGGTGAAAAATTCCCCCCAAGAAGTAAAATAGAGATACCCCTCCAAATGTAGTAATTAAATTAATTTTCACTCTCTATATATAAAAAGTAAAGAAAATTAATAACATTTTCTACTGTGAATAGTCTTAAAAGGAATTGAATACCCTCTGTTCCATTTACATGATTATCTTTCTTCAGACTTCAAAAGACTTGACAGAAAGGATATATTTTGGAGCATAGAACTTTGTTTTGCTATGAAATATTCTAGCATCAGTACTTTTTGGATGGAGAGAGAAAAAATACTAAATCCACCACTTGATCATTTGTACATGTGGGTTTGGGTTTTCTTCTATTCTCTCTCTCCCCCTCCCTGCCCCTCCCCTTTCCCTTCATTTTTCTTTGCCCTTCTTCATTCTGAACTGTAAAAGAAATGGAGTTATGCAAGTTCTACAAGAATTTAGGACCATGTTGAAATGCATGGACCATGTGCATGCATGTTTGTGAAAAAATAAACATGTCAGATCTGGCCTAGTCTCAGTAAAACCCATGATTGCATTGCCATAAATCCCAATAAATGGCAGAGATTTGAACTTTAAGATCAAAAGTTACGTGGGGCAGTCTGCTTAAGAAAAATGAATACTTTTGACACTTATTTGAAAGTACTAAATTTACTTTAAGCAGAAAACCAGGTTTTACCATTGGTGAAGTGGAACCCAAATGACTGTCCAAACCTATAACAGAATTTTGGGGAATCGGTTACTCTCTTGCACCCATCTCTCACAAATCAGGCCTGGTGAAGACTTGGAAGCCCATGGGCTGTCTGCAGTGCCTTCATAGACACCAGTTAACAATACAGGGAACCTGGTTGCTTTATACAAAAAGTGTAGGTTGTACTGCTATAATAGGTGCCTGATTTATGGCCTTTTGAATACAGCCTGGTAGGCAATTAAGGTCCACACAGCTGTTTGCTCCCTCCCTGAAGTGGGAGTGGGAAGTGATTTCAAAGGGCAAAAGTAAGAAAACTCGTATCTTGAGATAATGCAACAAGCAATAATAAATATTTAATAAATGATGAAAAGCTGTTCACACTGCCAAAGGAAAATAAGAAATTCACTCAGTACTTCATAATCACAGGCAATGTTTAGCCAGTTATTGGAAAGCAGGTTTTTATCACTGGCAACAGTTACCTGGGAAGACAAATTTCATAATTCTGAACATCTCCTTGCCCAGAGCTCTAACTGCAGAACATGACATCATATGGCATGGAATGTAGTAGAATCATATAACGGTTTGGATTGGAAAGTGTTGCGCTGCACTAACGTAGTTAGGTTATTAATATATTTTGCACTGGGTGTTGTCCTATTTGCAGAAGTTACGACATGTCCCACATGGTGGTGGTTTTACCCCTGGAAATCCTACTCCTCACCTGAGAATCCTGCCCCTGTCTCCCTACGTCAGTTATACCTCATTGGTTGTATCCTTTTCCCCTCCCTTTCTGCCCACGGGTTTCAAAAGGCCCTTCCGTGGGGTGCTCACTCTCTTTTTCCTCCTGGATACNTGCATAGGCAGGGGCACCTTCCACTAGAGCAAGCAGCTCAAAGCTCCTTCCAATCTGGCCTCGAGCACTTCCAGAGAAGGGANAAGAGCGCTTTTCTTCTTTTACCTCTGTTCCTGACCATCCACCTCTCCGGGGTCTCCAAGCTAGCCATCGGACCTCTGAGGAGTGGGTCGGGTCAGGAAAGGACCTTAAAGATGATCTAGTTCAAGCCCCCTGCATAGGCAGGGGCACCTTCCACTAGAGCAAGCAGCTCAAAGCTCCTTCCAATCTGGCCTCGAGCACTTCCAGAGAAGGGACATCTACAACTTCTCTGGATAACCTAGTCCAGTGTCTCACCACACTCATGATGAAAAGATTCATCCTAATATCTAATTAAAACCTACCTTCTTTCAGTTTAAAGCCATTCCCCCTTGTCCCATCCCTCCATGCCCTTGTCAAAAGTATCTCTTCATGTTCTTCATGGGCCCCTGCTTAAGTACTGGAAGGCCTCTGGAAAATCTGCTCTGAGCCTTTTCTTCTAGAGGCTGAATGACCCCAACTCTCTCAGCCTGTCTTCATAGGAGAGGTGCTCCAAACCTCTGATCATCTTTGTGCCCCCCCTCTGGCCTCACTCCAACAGATTCATGTTCTTCTTACAGTCTTATATCTGTTTGATTGGTTTGGGTCATCTGTCCCAGCTGTGACCCCTCCCAACTTCTTGTGGATCCCCAGCTTACTTCTTGGGATGGGCAGTACAAGAAACAGAGATATCCTGGACATTGGGTGGTGGGTTGACCATGGCTGATGCCAGATGGCCACCAAAGCAACTCTATCATTCCCCCTCCTCAGCTGGGCAGGGGAGAGAAAATATAAATAAAGGCTCATGAGTCACGATACGGACAAGGAGAGGCCACTCATCAGTTACTGTCAGGGGCAAAACAGACTTGACTAGGAGAAGTAGTTTCATTTATTATCAATCAAATCACAGTAGAATAATGAGAAACAACCAAATCATCGAAACACCTTCTCTTCACCCCTCCCTTCTTCCTGGGTTTAATTTTACTCCCAATTTTCTCTATGTGTTCGCCCACCGTNGGGTCATCTGTCCCAGCTGTGACCCCTCCCAACTTCTTGTGGATCCCCAGCTTACTTCTTGGGATGGGCAGTACAAGAAACAGAGATATCCTGGACATTGGGTGGTGGGTTGACCATGGCTGATGCCAGATGGCCACCAAAGCAACTCTATCATTCCCCCTCCTCAGCTGGGCAGGGGAGAGAAAATATAAATAAAGGCTCATGAGTCACGATACGGACAAGGAGAGGCCACTCATCAGTTACTGTCAGGGGCAAAACAGACTTGACTAGGAGAAGTAGTTTCATTTATTATCAATCAAATCACAGTAGAATAATGAGAAACAACCAAATCATCGAAACACCTTCTCTTCACCCCTCCCTTCTTCCTGGGTTTAATTTTACTCCCAATTTTCTCTATGTGTTCGCCCACCGTGGCTCAGGTGACAGGGAATGGGGGCTGCAGTCAGTTCATAGCACACCATCTCTGCCACTCCTTCCTTCCAATCTTTCCCTGCTCCAGTGTGGAGTCCTCCACTGGCTGAAGGTGAATATCTACTCCACTGTGGACCTTCATGGCTGCAGGGGTGTCCTGGGTTTATCCAGGACAGAGTTAATTTTTTGCAGTAGCGGGGAAGGGGCATGGCCAGGACTCTAAAATTATTCAATATCACCTTATGTCATTGCCTGGAGTGGTGGGGAAAAGGACTCTCTCTCCCTTTGGAGAAGAAGAGCATTCCTTCGAGTCAAGAAAAATATGGGAGGGGAAGCCAAAATTGTTCATTGTCTTGGGGTCTGGAGTAAGCATGTTTGCCTGTGAATCACTCTTTCTTCTGTGTCCTTTTATTATTAATATCATTGCTGTTACTTTATTATTACTGTTATTTCATTTTCTTATCTAATTGCTGTTTCCATAAACTGTTGTTATCTCGACCTCTGATCTTTGCCTTTTGTGCCTCCAATTCTCAACTCCATCCCACCTCACCACGGGTTGTGGGAGGAGTGAAAGAGATTAACTCATGGTTTAGGAGAGTCTTGGTGGAGGCACTCAACCGAGGAGTATCTTTCCTAAAGCATGACAGGGGCACAGCTGCCTCACCAGGGTCTTCACCATGAGCTGCAGGGGAATCTCTGCTCTGGCTCCTAGATTATCTCCTCCCCTTATTTCTGCACTGACCTTGCTGTCTGCAGAGCTGTTGCAGTCACATGTTCTCCCTCCTCTCTCTGGCTTACTCAGTTGCCATTGCACAGGTTTTTCCCTGCTTTTAATGATGTTATCCCAGAGGCAGTACCACTGTCACTGATGGGCTTGGCTTGGCCTGCAGTAGGTCCATCTGCTGGTCCATCTGGGAAATCAGCTGACATTGGCGCTGTTGGATACAGAGAAACTTATAGCAGCTTCTCACAAAAGCTTCCCCTACAGCCCCGCTGCTCCTAAACTTGGTCAAGCAAATCCAACACACAATGTAAGCACTGTTCAGCAATAAATAAATAAAACATCCCTGTATCACCAATACTGTTCTCATCATGAATCCAAAACAACATGAACAAGCTAATACAAGGAAAATTAAAGCTGTCACAGAACAAAGCAGTCCATAACTTAATAGACAGTACTTTCACCTCACTTTTGGAAATACCGCTAATGTTATGAGTATGTAACTTTCAAAGTGTTCAAGAGCTTTAGAAACTTCAGTTCACTGATATTTTTTAGAGTGAATTTTCTGTTGCCGTAGAAAGTAGGAACTAGAATGTAAAACCAAATAAACATTCAATCTTGGAATGCGAACAGTGAGGATACTATTCATGAGGTGTCTCATAACATATTTTAACATGCAGATACTGTTGCATATAAGGTCCGTTTGCTAAGGATTCATTGTTGCATTGCTTTGCCTCCATTAAGTATCACTGATCATTTTAATCCTGATTTGACTACCCAGTCCCTCCTGCATTTGCTACTGTGTTGTTATCCCTAAGTGACTTGTGAATTGAACCACTAAAATGGACCATTTGCTATGCTGTTCAGCTAATGATTAGATTTCCTTAGCGTGTCAGTTAAATATGTTTATTGTTTTCATTCCTGATGAGATATATTACAACAAAAAAAGTTCTCATGCCTTATTATAGGAGATGTTTCTGGATGTTCTTTGCATTCTTCAGGGATTTATGTTCAGGATAAAAAGTTAACTAATCAGCTTTTATTTTCACTTTCCCCTTTTTCCAGTTGTTTTGGACAGTATCAGAAAGAAAACAATCTTTGGAAGTGACTGTAGCCCAGACATTGAACTATAAACTCACATTTCCAAGGCAGGGAGATCCCGGTCACTAATATATGAAGATCATCACCGCTATGACCCCACATTTAGACCCAGGAGTACCTTTATTCTTATAACACAAAAATAGTAAGCTTTTGGACATATATTTGAATGAAAACCTGGTGAGAAACTGAAATGCTAAGGGTAATGGCTTAAACATTGTTAAAAAAGGACCCTGGCCATTATGGCCAAATTGTATAAAAAAGCTGCAACTACCAAAGCCCACTCCCCATCTAAATATTCCTTCTGACTGGAACTGGACTGTGAGTTAAGCCACCTAACATGAACTTGAGATAAGGATGCTACCACTGTCCAGTTATCTCAGGTCTAAGGAGAAGAATATATCCACAAGGAAAGCCAAACCCAGCAGCTGTCCTGAAAATCAGATCTGGTCGGGTTTGGGGTAGGGGAGGCCACAGCCCACAGACTTATTTGCTGAGGTCAGTTTGCACAGTTCCCCCCCAAACCAAGGGGAGAGGAGGAGTGTTTTTGGGGGTGTGGTGTAACCCCTGGTCAGAGGGAAGACCCACCCTCCCTTACACAAACTGGCTCAGTTGTTGAACCCCCCCACACCCTGGGAGGGCCACACATACACAGGACATTCACGTGAGAGGCAGATGAGAAGGGATCATAAACCATCAAAGACCCTCCAAACACCCCCCAGACTCATTCCTGAGGCCTTGCACCAGGGAAGGGGAAAGGGGAGAGGGAGGAGGAGGGGGAGGGGAAGAAAGAAAAAGAAAGAAAGGGAAAAAAGGAAAGAAAGGAAAGAAAGGAAAGAAGAAAGGAAAAGAAAGAAAGAAAGAAAGAAAGAAAGAAGGAAAGAAAGAAAAGAAAGAAAGAAAGAAAGGCCTTTTCTGAAGAGCAACAGAAAGTGGAGGATAGTATTCCCTGCATACACAAGTTAATTTTTTAGATATAATGGTTATATACAAGTAAAATAAATTGCAAATCAAACTAAGAGATGATGAATGAGTAAGTCTGTGTTCTGTCACAGTTTTGCTCATTAACACTTCATAAGAGCTTTACCTAAAATGTTGCATATTCAAACTACAGAAGACCTATCAAAATTAGGAAGGAGACAGAAATGGAAGATGACTCATCTTGCTTGAATGGCTTCTAACTAGCCAGAATATTTATTCCTCTTAATTGGCATGGAGGTTTTTAAATCTTCAACACAGTGCACAGAATGGAAGTACAATTTTGAACAAATATGGGATACTGAAAAAAGTTATTTTTTGATTAATAAGTCAGACTATTTAATAATTCATGATCTTGAATAGAGACAAGGTCTAACTCATTGCCTAATGAGCATTCAATTGATTTAAAGCCTTAGAAATTAAGGACACAAATTTTGCTATTGTTTTTACACTGCCAAGACATACCTCTATCTTTTATTACATTAATTCTCCTGCAAATGGATTAATGTAATTTTCTGCTCTTGTTTCAAACTTCAGGAAGAATCATCAGAGAATTTTAATATTTAGTGTAGACAGTGAAAAATTATTAACTTTTGATATATTTATTGTATAAACCAGAACATTAACTCTGAAACTGTCAAAGATTTTATCTGCTACTCATTACTCAACTTCTTCCTTGGGTTACTGAAGCTATAAACGTTTTCATTATTGTCCTGGGTTGCAGTGTATTCTATTACCATGTTCATGAGCTGTTGAAACCACGTGTAGCCATGTTCCTTGCCTCCTCCCTCCAGACTATCTTCTGTTAATGGGCCCAACAATGCCTTGCCTCATGACTCACCATCCCACTGTGAGATGCTCTGCCCAGGAGGAGGAACTGAGCATTCCCATCTCTATATACTTGGAGGTTTGGAACACCGCAGGTGGCCTTTTCCACTGGATTCCCAGAGGAAGACCAGACCCTTCTACAGAATCACTGCTTCAACAGAACCATCACTCCAGGAGTACTGCAGCCACCTTTTAATCGGACTGCTACCAACCCCCTGACTGACGGGGGTCAGGTTGTATTCTGACTCTGTCAGTGATTTTCCTTTGTACTATTGCATTTATTTTATTTTTCCTATTAAGTTGTATTTCTTACTTGGAGTCTCTCACTGGTTTGCTTTAAACTAGTACAATTATATTTTTAAACCATGATCAACTTGTTCTGATGCTTTAAAAGCATTGTTTTGTGGAAGCAAATCATGTTGAAACAGATCTCTAAGAAGAAATGAGCCAAAAAAAAAAAAAAAAGGGAGAAGAGAAAAGATGAGTAAGATGTCGGCTTGGACAACTAGGATTTTAAAGATGTCTTTCACTTAGTATAGTTTTTACCAAAAAATGCAATATTATAACAGAAATACTGTGACCAGCAGGACCAGGGCACTGATCGTCCCCCTGTACTCAACATTGGTGAGGCCACGCCTTCAGTGCTGTGCCCAGTTCTGGGCCCCTCACTACAAGAAAGACATTAAGGGGCTGGAGCATGTCCAGAGAAGGGCAACAGAGCTGGGGAAGGGGTTGGAGCAGAAGTCATATGAGGAGCAGCTGAGGAGCCCAGGGTTGTTTAGTCTGGAGAAAAGGATTCACCGTCCCTGGAAGTGTTCAAGAAATGACTGGACATGGCATTTGGTGCTATGGTTTTGTTGGCATGGGTGTGTTAAGTCAAAAGTTAGACTTGATGATCTTGGAGGTCTTTTCCAGCCATAATGATTTTAAATTCTATGATTCTATGATATTCATTCTGCTTTTTCTTGCCCTTTTGTTGGCAGAAGTAAAAGCTAACAAAAGAGTGAGAATAAAATTGTGAAGGAACATGTGTTACCCTTTTTCCTTTAGTGCAACAATAAGTACTGCTTTTGACTGAACATTTTGCGAAAGTTGTTGAATACATAGAATGAATATTTGAGATTTCCATGTATTCTATTTCATTGATCATTCTTTGGCCTTAAATATTTTCTTTCTTTTTCATATCTGTGGCTCATATTGTCGTTGAAGACAGAGAGCCTATAGCAGGAAGGCTACGTCATTTGCCAAGGATGCATGATGTGGGAATTCAACATTGTTGAGCCTGTGGAGGAAGCAGGTAAAAATAAGGATCCCTACTTTCTGAACAGATATTCTAAGCACTAAACAGTAAATTTCTTGTAGAAGGCGTTAATTCTTATGTTTTCGTGTCCGCATCAGATTTTTACAGAAACATGGCCTTATGGAAATGTATCTAGAAATGGAAATCTATGGAAATGTATATTATAAAAAGTTCTATATTTCCCAGGGAGAAATTGTCTTTATACCTTGGTCGGTGTCCTAGTTCCAGCTTTAACAAGAAGGGGTTGATGTGCCTTGTTCTCTTTTCATCATGTCTTAGAACATGATGAAACAATGTTATCTGGTTATTGAAATATGTCATACTAATATTCATAGTATAAAATTAAAAAGCACTAAAATGGTAAATAAAAAAACAAGTAAGAATTTTTATCTTCAGATACCAAAGAAAACAATTTGAACTCTTTCTAGGTTTAAAAATAATGTATCTATTTGATTTCACAAGAGGCACTTTTTTTTACATATATACATATTAACATTCAGCTGTGAAAGTTTAGACGTACTGTGCATATCTGTGCACCTGTACACATCTTCACTTTTGACATTCATAAGCAGGCATTCAAAAGTAGGCACTTTGAAAATGAGCAACGTCATGATAATTTTCCCATTAATTTTAGCAGGATCAAGTTAAATTGCGTAAGGAAGATTCATATCTAAATTACACAGAGAGGCTTCACCAAGATAACAAAAATGAAATTGAGTTCAGCATGTGAACAGAGGTCCTGACTGCTCTTCACTTCCTTGGTGACTATCAGGAAAGAGTAAGATGCAAAAGAAGCCAGTGACTGTTTAGTCAACACTGATTGACAGGGACCAGCTGACCGAAGCAGATGAAGTGAATGCTAACAAAATTTTAATATTTTTTTTAATAGGAAGTAGTCTATTTTTAGACATCTGGCAAAAATGTAGAAAAACATGAAGTAAAATGTTTTGGTATGAGACCACAACAAGGTCATTATCAGTAAAGTAGCTAAGTCAAAATAGTTGTTAAAAGGTAAGTTATCATCGCTAAAAAGAGTGGAGGGAAGCACTACTGCTGCAAAATGACAGAAAGATGGCAGAATAGCACTTGCACAGATGATGAAAGGAAACAAACAGAACTAAGGAAAAGCAAAGAAAGAGCTACTCTGTACAGCTAGATGATGACATGGATACATTACCATGAGATCAAATAGCAGAAGGAGAGTGACAGCTGTAAAAAACCACTATTGAGATATGTCCCCAAAGTGAACAGACTTCTGAAAACTACCTGATAGGACAGAAAAGGAAAGGTTTACTTATGAGCAGATAGAATGTCTTGACTTTCATTTTGAGTTCATCCACTGAGGACTATAATTTATTTTTCTGTCCAACTGTTCATAAAATTAACGAAGGTAATGAGAAGGAAGAAGGAGCTAGTGTTTGGACTAACAAGCTGAGGAAAAGCCTGCAAGGTCTTAGTATTAAACCTCAGATGTCTGGAACTTACAGCAAACCACAGAATTTCTATGTTAATACAGCAGTCTTTTTCAATCCCATTACACCAAAGCTACCTGATGCCCAGTTTATAGCACCAGCAGTCCCTGTAAAATACCAAACAAAAATCAGAAAAAAGCATGTCGTTAAATTCATTTACTTCAGTTATTTCCCAGTGAGTATGGTATCAACCACTTAATTTAAAGACTGTGAAATGTCCCAGATGAGTTTTTGTTGGAGGAAGTGAAGGGGTAGAATTCAGCAGTATTCATCAGATCAAACAGGTAGTTTTACTGTCTTGTCTGTACCAATAGCAGTGAAGATCAATAGGTGATGGAGCCACTGAATCAAGAGAGCAAAACCAGCACATGATATAAAAAAGACTGTGAACTCACAGAAGGAAGCAGTATGCAATGAATTTAAAAAAAAAAAAAAAGACAAAGATTTCATACCTTTCATTCCATATACCTGACTGGTAGGTCTTTATATAGCCACTCTGAACTCCAAACTCTTCAGCTGTAAATAAATACACACACACATATATATATAGATCTGAATGTATTTTTTTCCAACTACAGCATAGCATTAGTATGCAACAAAACCTAGCACAACCAGACTGATGGTCTTTCATAGAATTAATAAGTATGACTGGTCATAAGGAAATACACCATGACCAGGTTGTTTTCAGAACTATATGTTCGCCATAAAACTCTAGATTCTACTTTTGTAGGTGCTGGGTTGCATGCCAAGTAAAGGTAGGCATCTGTTGGAGCAACGTAAGTCTACAGATACACTGAAGGGAAGATGTTGCTCTTCAGAGTGCCTTCCAGCCCTGCTCTCTGAAGTGAGTTTTGACATAACACAATATCACAGACCCATAGAATGACTGAGGATGGAAAACATCTCTGAAGGTAGTCCAGTCCAAACCACTGCTCAGAGGAGGGACAACTATGGTAGGCTCCTGGAATGGTATTCAGTTAGGTTTTTACTATCTCCATGGATGGACACTCCACAGAATCATTGAACAACCCGTTCCAGTGTTTAAATACAATTTTTGCCATTCACTGTTGTCCTGAATCAACGTAGCACTGAGAAGACTCTGTCTACGTCTTGATTATTGCTTCTCATCAGGTATTTATACACATCAATAAGATTCCCTCAAGCCTTCTTTCCTCCACCAAAAAATTCTCACGTCTCTCAGGATGTCTTTGTAAGAGAGATGCTCCTGTCCCTTTACAGTATTCATGGCTCTTAACTGGACTCTACCGAGTCCATGCCTCTTGTAGTGTGGAACCTGGAACTTGTTCCATCACTCCTGAGGATTACAGTAGTGCTGAGTAGAGAAGAAGAATTACCTTCCTCGAACTGCAGCACTGAATGCAGCACTGGAACATCTCCTAATGGGCACAGGGATTTTGCAGTCTGCATGTCATCAGAGCAGACCCCTCTGGTAATGCCAGAGAATGGGAAATATTCCAGTGTTCCTCAAGAGAGACACGCAATGCCTCATCCACCAAATGTCTTACCTTCCTCTAAAGAGAGAATGTCTGTCCTAAACTTAGGCTAACTGAATTGCAGCTAAACAATGTCTAAAATAGACTAGTCAGTAGTTCTCTGACCCATTTAAAACAGCTCATGGTGGAAAAATTAAAGTCATACATTTTTTACCTAAGAAATTAATTTTTATTATTATTTTTAATTAATAATGTTCATTGTGCTTTTTATGATAGCGCTGTATTCAGCATATTCCTTTCAGCACTTTTGTATTCTTTTTAGAAACACACTTTGAAACATTTAATTATGAATATTTGTGATGTTATGTCACTTGCATAGTTCCATATTCTCAGTTGAATATGCATTGCAATTTTTAAGGAAAATAAAATAACAAGAAAAAAAAAAGGTAGCACAGTTACACATGATTTAAATTTCCATACTTTATAAAGAATAGATTGTAGTTTAAGCTCAATTTCCATAATAATTACTTGTGATGAAAGAGGATTTCCTTCAAATATTTAGATCACATCAAAATTATGTTATTTAGTATGGGTTTGGTTTGTTTGGTACAGAAATATACAAAACAAAAATGTTCTCTCATGTGCAGGATTCAAAGGCAGAAAAGTTATGTTTTTATTACCTAGATCTCACACCTAAAGGCATTAGGTTACAATGAATTTAAGTCCAAGACCTTAGACTGCTTCTATTTCAAAGCTGTGATCTTGAATACTACGTGTGAGTCAGAATGATGGGATTTAGAGGTAGCATTCACCCACCTGTAACCACAAGTTCAAACTTTACTTCTGCAGTGCAAGGAAAGTAAGGCATGACTGCTCCCAGGGCTGACATATTGACAGATACAGCAACAGAAACTTTGATATTTCCATTAGGTCTTAAATTACACATTCAGTAATGAAAGCAATGTGTCAGCACTTCTAAATGTTCACAAAGCCATGCACCATTACCACTTTCCCAAACACAATTCCTTTAAAAACTTTTCAAATCTCACATC
>WEIT01040339.1:35647-51203 GCA_013389985.1 Dryoscopus gambensis | reverse complement strand
GTGTGTTGTAACTGCTAATTCTGTGAGAAAGGTTTGCTGCTGTTATTCAGGCTTAGGGCAAGGGGAGGAAGGTGAGCAAGGAGGAGAAGGTGACATTTGGACACTGTGCCTGCATTGGAAATTACTCTGAAAGATGAGGGATAAACCTCAATTTGGGAGTGCAAGCAAAATTCCTTTAAGTCACTCTTGTGAAAATAATTGTTCTGATTATAACTTAGCATTTACAGGTAGGGGATAATGAGCAGCTGCAGGAGGAGTGAAGGTGACCTGTTACAAACTGCTGTGTGCTGCGTGCTCAGGGCAAACGTGACTCATTCTGGGCATTTTGTTGTAGTAACTTAGTCACTGGCTGTGAGTTTGTGTGAAATACCATATAGCTGCTAAAAATACATAAAGCTTATATTATTTTCTTTTCTTTTAAACAGGATCTGTCCCATGCCACCATTGAAATGTACACAAATATTGGAAGAATTCGCTCAGCTAAGCTTGTGGGAAAGGACTTGGCAGAGTTTTATATGTAAGTGACTCTTTAAAATGTCTTAAATGCGTTGCCTTTGAAAAGTTTGAATATTATCCCTGAGGAAGACATGCTGTACTTAAACAGGAATTTTAATAAGTATTTTTTAAAATGTAAACAAACCCTATTTCAGGTTGTATTTCAGGGGAAAAAAAAAAAAAGAAGAAAACTAGCAATCTCTTTTGTCAGACTAAAATTCTCATCTCATGATTTTGTACTCTTACCTTTAACTGTCCTATGTTCTTTAGCTTGATCCTTCCTTATTCTAGGGAGAAAAGGGTGGGAAAGATAACGATAGACTTTGAAACAAGTCAGAAGCCTCCTTAGGAAGCAGGCTATAGTAATGCAAAGTTATCTTAACTACACATATGGACTGCATCTATCTTAAAAAAGCCAGAAAACATGTCTTTGGAGAGTAATCCATTTCATATTTGAGGGTATCATTGCAAAATGGTTCTTTTCCCTCCTATGAAACAGTGATTTTATTCCTGATTTCCAAATACGTTTTTTGTGTTTATCTCTGTTGTTAAAATCCACCGAGAAAACCTCCTTCATTTTTCATTGTCCTTTTGTTTTTTTTATTTAGAAAAATTCGGTGCTTTTTTGGAAAATATGTTGAGGCATACTTCCCACCGATGTTTAGTTTTAAGCACTCTGATCTCTGAGTTGCAACAGATTCTCCTAAATGAACTTAAATTTTCACCTGAGGGAATAACGTTAGGCTTAAATACTGCCATGGAACTGCTGTGTGGTGATAACATTTTCACTGAAGTATTTTTCCGCTTTAAATTTTTGAGTAAGCAGATTTTTAGTTAACCGTCAGAAGGTTCAGATGGCTTTTGTTTCATTTGTGGGAGGCATCTTCACCTCATTTGCGCTGACTTGGGATATATCTGGATATATCCCAGGCCTTTCATTGACGTGGAGTATTGATATTAATTGCAGTTCTACTTGCTTAAGGGAATTGCAGTAAAGGAAGGCCCATATGTTTATCTGTCACCAGAAAATGAAAGATCATAATGGTTCACTGCAGTTTGTCCTGCATTTACCTGCAGTGTTCCTCCCCCATCACCAGTTGGAGAAAAGATGTAGACAGTTTCTGTGGCTGCAAAGTTTCTTACATTGCTCTGTGCTCATTTCTTTCTTTTCCCAGGAGGAAGAAAGGTCCCCAGAAGGCAGAGGTGTATCTCCAAGGAGCACTGAAAACCTACCTTGCTGAGGGCTGGGCACTGCTGGTCACACACACGAGGAAGCAGCTGGCTGAGTGTCAGAAGCAGCTTGGGCAGATAGAAAAGTATCCTCTAAAAGGCAGAGCCAGAACAATCAAGACTGGAGAAACTGAGGCTTGGGGATTATTTTTCTGTATCTCTGACTTTTCTTCAACAGTCGAGACTGCCAAACATTCTGAGTCTGAGCTGAGAGAGCTGAGTTATTTCTTGTTTCCATTGTTGCTGTTCATTTGGGGAGGGCTGGCTTATTTATTTTTTTCATTTTTACTTTTTTAACGACTGGTTCACTTAACACCTTTTGCATGTGGTTGCTGCCCTTTGTTTTAAGTATGTCTAGGCTCTAGAGAGTGGTGCATCATGAATTGTGTGATTCATTGTGATTCATGTGATTCATCGTGAATTGTGCATCATGAATTATCTTCCGTTCACCAGGTACCATAGAGTGTATTTTGGGGGTTGTTCTATTGTGCTGATTTTTTGTTGATTTGGGTGTTCTTAGAACGAGACACACTTTATATGTGCCAGCCTCCTTTTCAAATCTCACATCACTTTTAAACACTCTTAAATTTTTCTGCTTCAGTGCAAAAGCTCATAAAAAATCTGGGCCAGTACTATTGCATTCTTAGCTAAATATTCAAGTGATCATTTATATCCCTGGCACTTAAAATTTTAAAGAATGTCTTATGGCTTAGTTATGGAAGTGATGCTGTAACAGCTGGCAGATTCTCAGCCAGGTAAATTGGAATAAAATAGAATGCTCAAGATTATTTAGTGCTAAATGTTGGGCAGTGTAATGCAAGACACTGTGTCTTTAACTTGCACACTGCATTTATTATTGTCAAATAATGAATTTTCTATGCTCACGAATCTTTTTACATGAGGCAAGATTGCACTGGTTAATAATGGATCATATTTTTAGTTCATCTGCAGAAGAAGTATTGGGATTCTGCAGTTCTCTCAGATGATGGTAAATCTTCCATTGTTTCTTGTCTAGTGGAAGAGTGTGATGATAACAGCAGATCTTGTCTCTAAAGATCAGAAAAGCAGTACTTGAATGTCTTGTTTTCAGTCAAATTTTTAATTGTTTTGAGTTTCTACTTCCTGGTTCCTTAACTTGATTAGTTATCTCCAAACAAGCAGCCTTTTAGCTGGTGATAATCACTTAACAGAGGAAGAACGCAAAAGATTTTGCCAAGAAATACTAGATTTTGCCAATCAGCAAGCAGAGAACCAAGGTAAGTCTGGGTCTTAAAACTTAAACTGCTCTAAACTGGTTGTTCCCTAAAGGTAGATGGGGAGGCTTTGTCTGGTTGGGTTCATTATCTTGTGTATAACTTCTGAACCAACACAGATCTTTACCTGTGATCTCCAAAACATTTATAAATCTACAGTAATTAAGAATAGTCAAAGGGTAATTAACATTTTCCTCCTGAACCCTGCAAAGTCTTTGTTTTCCTTTGGTTATGTTTCTCTGCTTTAACAGCCCATAATTTATGGTGTGTTGGGGTTTTTTCAATTCCTAACCTACCTTTGTCTCTCATTGCTGGCATGCAAGTGGCAGCTCTGTGATGGCACTTCCTGGGTTTTGATGTTAGATCTGTGCCCGTCCACTTGCAGCTTGTTATTTTGTCCATCCCATTTCCTCTCTTTATTCTTCATGCTGCTTCAGTAATACCTTCTTTTCAGATATAAATCATCATTCAGATTCTTATGGAGTACTTCCTGTAGATCTGAAGACTGCTTGTTTTTATGCAGACATTTTTTCTTAATGAATAGATATACCATAAGTAATATGTTACTTTAGACTTAATTAATTTCTGGTACTGCCTCAGGGTTGTCTTTGGAATGTAGAAAGGAGAATAAAAACCCCTTGCATAGCAAAGCTGCTGGCTCAAGGCACCAGCCTGATTATTAGTTTCTTAAACTTGTACAAGCTCTGGGAAGTTTGTCACTTAAAGTTTGTCACTTAATGCTACTGTGTGCTGTAGTAGTGAAATGTTCAACTTCTGCTTGGACAATCTCACTTAATTCAGTTGTTTTTAATAGCCTGGATATGGAAATTGTAGTCTAAATAACTGTTGGAAAACAAATCTCAGCATCTTTAAGTCTCATGCAAAATAAAAACTTGGAAAGCATTGATTTGTTGTGAAATGATTCATTGTGAAAAGTCGTTGATCCATTTAATTCTAGGGTTTAAATTTTTAAGATAAAAGATTTGCTGATCTCCAGCAGCACTGGAGAAAAATAAAATCCCTGTTTTTATCTTTCCAGGTCAAAAGGTTATATTGCCTATGCACTCCTTTGCCCAGCTGAAAACTCTGCATTTTGACCCTCCCAATGCTGTTGTCCACGTGGGTGGAAGGTTGTCCATTGAGCTGACTTTGCTGAGCCAAATGCCCATCCCCGTGCGGGTGGACCAGGTTGCGATCCACGTCCACTTCAGCATTGAGAAGAACAGCTACAGGAAAACAGCCGAGTGGCTCACCAAGCACAAAACTTCCAACGGTGTCATCAGCTTCCCAAATGAAATTGCAGGCCTGCCTTTGTCCAGAAACAACCTGCCAGCGCTGGAGCTGTCGGAAATGTACGAGCGGAGCCCCTCAGACAACTCCTTGAACACAGCAGGAATCATCTGCAAAAACACGCACATGCTGCTGCGGAGGCAGGAGAGCAGCACTTCCCTGGACGTGCCCTCGGGGCTCACTTTGGAAGATGGGGCTCACGTGTTGAAGTGCAACAACTTGACACTGGAACCGGGGGACAATAAAATAACCTTCAATATTCAGGTATGTGTTTGTAGCTGGGTGATTGTAGCACTCGTGAAAGAAAAATTAAAAATACTGGCTGAGCAAGAGCATTGTGCTGGTCAGTGGTACTATATTGCTTCCTGTTACACTTGGGCCATCCATTGCCCTTGCAGCTTTTTGTTGTTCTACACCATCATTTCCCTCGCAAGGATGCTGTTGTGTTTATGCTAAGACATACAGATGACTCCTCTACTTGAAATCATTTGAGTCAGCCTTCCTAAACTGACTGTAAACATCTTGACTATCGCTGCAAAAAAATTTAAACAGCTAAATTTATATGCAATATAATGTGCTGCTCATGAACTCTGCCTGCACTGCTGAGCTCATTCAGAATAATGTCTAAAAGCTTTGATGTGTGTTCTTTTTCTAGCCCTTTAGTAAGTGATTGTGTGGTTAAATTTGGTTGACAGCCTGTTCTTCTCTGCAGAGGGTGGTAGAATAATTTTTCACTTGGTGGATGTAGTAAACCTACCTGCAAGAAGTACAGCTACAAGTATTTGAATTTAGAAGATGTTAGAATTAAAATTGTCCCCATTAGTCATCTTATCATCTAAGCTAACTAACTTATTAGTTATTAATTATCTTATCGTCTGTGGAATGGCATTGGCATAATGTCTTTTGAACTACTTACTAACCTAATTTCTGAAGTTTCTCATCCTTTCTAAGTATTGGGACAAGTTAATGGGATTTCGACATGTTAGAGGCCTTGGTGGCTGGAAATGCAGTTTTCTGTGAAATAAATTTAACATGTATGTAAAACTGGATTTCAGATAAAGGAGCATTACTGGAGGAAAGCTGTTAGGGGCTGCACTGAGCTGGCATTTGGGCTTAGTGGGATCAGGAAGCAATTGGAAACACCAGGAGAAGAGACACGGATGAAAAGCTAGCCAGAGCTCTGCTTTGGGTTTGCCTGGTTCTGTCATGAATCTGATGGCCACTGGAGGATGGACAGCCTTGCATTTATAACTTTCCTATTTTCCCAACCTTTCCTTCCAGAAAAGAATTTTGCATGGGAAGACTGCTCAGTGTGAATCCCACAATATAGTTGTTTAAGGCATGATTTACCTGTCCTTAAAAGGAAAGTCGGAGCATGTTAATAATTTTAACAGTGTATTATTAGATAAAACAATGAAAGCTTCTCTGGATTTGAGCTGCAGCATTTACAAAATATTTACTAAAAATCCATTATCATTGTAGTAATACACTGTGTCACTTTTACTGGGTTACACAGCTGGCCAGAGGATAGCAACTGCTGACAGCTTGTTTTCTGAATTTTCTTAAAGTAATGCCTAATTGCACCACTTCTGCAGAAAGAGGAATGACTGTGCTTCTGTGATGCAGAGGGAGTTTGATCCTTTCTGTAGACCTTACACTGAAGATTAGCATTATTTATGCTGACAGCAATCTTCCAGTATTTTTTTCCAAGCCTTAAAAGAGATCAGAAAGCACTGTCTAAATTCTTTGGACCAACATTCCCATCCCATGTTAAGATTTAAAGTATGTGTATATTATGAATTACTTTACTCATGCTTTTCTGTTTTTTAAGGGCTAAAATGAAGTGACTTTAATGTCAAAATGCATAATACTGAATTTCAGTCTGGATTTGCTATGTAAATAGCTGTATGAGGTTTGAATGTTGAGTTGGTACAGCTTTTCTCCATAACTTGTAGTCTTATTTAATTATACCCAGCATTGGTATTTATGTATTATACTTGGTAAAGTGGCACATGAAAAAAAGAAAACATTTCTCGTTCCCCAGCAGTCCCTAAGAGCAAAAAATAAATATACTAGCAGGTGTTACAAATTTGCTTTAGTTTTTAATCTTACCGAGAAACATCCAGAATCCCATTACTCAGGGTATGGGAAGAGTTGAAAATGAAATATGTGTGTGTTACTTTCTTGTAGACATTGGCTCAGGGTGTGTGATGGGGAATATGTGAACTCAATAGCTGGAGCTGAAAGCTGTGCCTTATATAAATGCTATAGGATTTTATAATTGTTTTTATGAATTAGCCAAAGAAGCACAGGTATTGTTTAGGTACTTAATAATGTTTTTTCATGTGTGTTGCGTTTTGGGGGGAACCAACCAACAAACAAGGCAAAACACGCCCCAAAGTAACAAATGGACAGCATAGCTACTACATTAGTTATTCTGATTATTAGTACTTGTTAATGATGATGTTTTCTCTTGAATCAGACAGCACTCTAGACCTCTTACCTTAGTGGGGCAAAAGGTGCTCCTTTATGCAAATCCAGCAATTTACTCAGAAAACAAGTCTGTAGTTTTAATCTACAAATCCAAAGTACCTGACAAAAATAGGCTGGAAACATTCTGTTCTTTAGTAGAGGGTTGGTTCTAGAAGTATTTTCCTAAACTGAAAAATCCATTCAAATGTTTTCTTCCAAGGCCAAAGAACCTGGGACATACACGCTCAGGCAGCTGTGCACTTCAGTGGGAAGGGTGCAGTTTGTCCTCCTTCACATCTACCCCATCGTGCAGTACGATGTGTACTCCCAGGAGCCCCAGCTCAAAGTGGAGCCCATCACTGGTAGGTACAGTGGCTGTGCTGAAGCTGCTTTCATGATTCCTCTTGTGCCCCTGTGGGATTAGAGAAAGTGTTGCATGGCTTCAGTGTTACTCAGTTTGCCTTACTCTGCATTTTGAGTCTAAAATACAACCTTGCTTTTCAAGTTATCCATGATAATGTCCTGCCAGTGACGGCCGGTTTTGATCAGCTGATTCCAGTGCGTGGCTCTGGACACATAGTGTCACTTCTGAACGTTGATTTGAGCATGTAGTGTCACTGAAATACCAGATGTGATTTGAGCTGCCTCACTGCTTGGAAGTGAATATTTACATTTGTAATTGACTGAGCTGCTTATTGGTTAGGTTTGTGATCACAGGATCAATTAGGTTGGAAAAGACCTCTGGGATCGAGTCCAGCCTGTGGCCAAACACCATCTTGTCACCCAAACCATGGCACTGAGTGCCACATCCAGTCTTTCCTTAAACACCTCCAGGGACAGTGACCGCCTCCTTGGGCAGCCCTTTCCAATGGTTAATCACCTTTTCTGTGAAGAAATTTCTCCTAACTTAATGCTACAGTCCCTTTGATATTTATAAGAACTAAGTAAGAAATGGGATTCTTTACTAGAGATGATAATATAAGCTCATTAAAAATGAATACTGAATACATCCATTGGTTTCAGGGACAGCTGAACACTACTTGTTGTAGTGTTTATTGAAGTGTATAAATGGAAGTTAATAATGATTTGTTTTCAGGCTACTGAGTGTTGCAGCTAAGGAGTCAATGTGCATTTTGTGCTGTCATTCCAGTCATAGGGGTTGCAGTGTGTGGCAAAGGAAGGACAGTCATATTGGGCATTAATGGAATTAGGGACCCCTGTGGAACGGGTAGCTGTGATTGTGTGTGCACACTGGCATTCCTGGTAGGCTGATCAGGTCAATAGAGCACGTGGGTATGACTGACATCAGGTGTGAAAATACAGAGCTGTCTGCAACCTGGAGAACCTGAAAAGCTTCAGAGATTCTTTGGGGTTATTGTATTTCACTGAATTCTGTGCTGCAGAGCCAGCTCATCTAAGCCATCCAAGATGCAGTGGGTTTGGGCTCTCAGGTTGAAACCAACTGTTTTCCCCACAAGTTGTACCTGAGCTGGGTTTAATGTGTCACATAACAGCAAAACCCCACATTTGCAAGTTACCCCAGTGTGTGTGACCAACTGTTTGCTAACAAGCCTTAGTGCATTGTAACCACGTACTGGAATCTGTTAACAATCCCTGCTCTGTCCTTCAGAAAGCCTTTTGGCTGGCATTCCCCAGAAGGTGAAGTTCACAGTGACCACTGGTCACTACACCATGAAGAGCGGGGACACTCTGCAGCTCAGCAACGCGGATGCCATGCCCATCCTGTACCACCCTGAGAGCAAGGCAGTGATCTATTCCAACACCAGGGGTAAGCCAGGAAGTGAAAATTAATAGTCTTTAAAAGGCTGACAAGTTCAGTCATCTTGAAAGAACCTGTACTCACAGTATTAAGAGTGCTGACACTGTTCATTAGTAGTCATTATTAAGAACAATTTCAGGGATTTCCAACTTAGTACTTCAGTGCAAGAAATGTTTTAAATTTTCACCCTCAAAATAGTAGTATGAATTTTTACAAACATAGCTGGACAATTTTACTTTCATTGGTGAAATTCAGAAGGTATGTGAAACTGCTGCATGTGTGTGTGTCCAAGGTTGCTTGAAGTGAAATTATGAGACTTAACAAGGTGCTTTCACTTTGTAAAAACTTACTTAAGTGTCATATGATGGGCAAAGTAGCTCTTTAGCTGGTTTGAAGTTTGTTGTTAAATTGCCCTCTTAGTTCCTTCCTGAACATTAGAAGGAGAATTATTACATGGAATGTGGGGGTTACCTTCCTGCAGTTTCAGAAGGATAGAGCATTACTCCTGGGAAGTTAAATATTTAACATGTGCAGATTATAGCTGGTTTGAAGAGGTTACTGTGGAGTTTTATAACATGGTTTTCTCACTGCTGTTTTTGCAAACCTTGCTAGGAAGTGGTTATGGCACCACATATTTTTCTATGGTTTTCTTTTTTCCCCCTATTCTATACAACTATAGAAAAGATCTCAGAGTCATCATTAAGGATTCAGTCTTCAGAAAAGATCACAAGCATCAGCTTGCCAGTGGCTCCTGCATATCATGTGATTGAATTTGAACTAGAAGTCATGTATTTGCCATCAGCCACACAATCTGCAGTGGAGAAGGAAAATACTACAAATAAAGAAAATCACAGAAAAAACAAAGAGAAGCAGAAACAGGACAACTGCATGGCTACTGTTGACCAAAAAGTAAGATGTAGCTTAACTTTTTTATTATGAAGTGTAATTGATCACAGGGCTAAACACTTCACAAAATAGAAGTGGTAGGTGAGCGGGATCTTGCTTGTTTGGAACTTACTTTCCTTCAAAAGACATATGTGCAAAAATCATAGCAAATGTTACAAACGTAAAGAAATTGTAAATATAAGCAGAAATATACATTGTGGTTAATAAATTATCAGCTGTTCCCTTGGCTAGTAATCTAAGTTTTAGTGTTTTAACACAGTTTATGAAGCATGGAGGGTACCTGTGTCCTTGTAAAAGGCGGCATGATGGTCTTTTAATTCCAGCTTCTGATTCTTGGGAAAGATAAAAGTCAAGTGTGCTGCTTCAAATTAAAACAAACATACATTAAATGCATTTTTAAAAATATTTTGAGCTTGTATTTAATATACTAAATTATTATAAAGACATTTAAATAATAGATCTTATAGCAGTTTATTTGATACTGACTTTTACCAGGTTTTTGTACTAAGATGCCATTGGTGTACTTTTAGCTTTTCTTTCTTCTATTCCCCTTCCTTTATTTATAGTCTTTACAACTGGGTATGTCAGTTCTTATAGGAAGAGCTGCTTTGAGATTTCATATCCCACTCACAGGCAAACAAAAACCTGTATTTTTTCTGATCAGTTTTTACACACTGATTTTTTTCTCCTCTTCCCCTCCTGGATGCATTGGATAGAAACACTTGATGAGAAAAGCGTTGCTTAGAAAGGAGAAGAAAAGCAAAATCATTGTGCCAAAGACCATTGCAAATAAGAACTGTGTTCCCTTTTTTCTTTAGGTGACCATTGATTGTCCTTGGTCGATTTACTCCACAATTATTGCATTAACATTCTGCATACCCTTTAATGCCAAGCATTCCTTGTTGTCAGCTGGCAAACGGTAATGTACTCATTATTTATTTATTGTTTCTTTCTTCTTACAAAGTATGGAGCTGGGCTTTCATAACTCATATTTATAGCAGCCTTTTTTTTTTTTTAATATATAAGTTGGGCTTTTACTATCTTCCCCCTGGAAGCAGGAGCATTTCTTGTCATGTTCTTTCGTGATGATAAAACAAATCCGTGGTTTTGGAAATAAGACCACAGGATGAACCCAGTTAGCCTGTTTCTGTGTAGTTCTTTGGTTTTGTTTAATATGAAAGAGGATGTTTTACAGCCTTGTTTTATGGACATGGACTCTCAATGTAACTCTTCAGCTTTCATTGAACAAACTGTGTCACGTTTTTCAGGAAATATGTGCAAGTCTGTGTACAGAATTTGTCAGAACTCTGTTTCCAGCTTTCAGACTACAGCCTAAAAAATTCTGCTGAGTGTACAGATTTGCAGCTGGTACCTCTCAACCCTGCATCTCAACAGGTAAAAATTCACTTGGTGGTTTATTCAACTTACTCATCTTATGGTTGCAGTTTGTCATTGCGTTTTATGAAAAAAAATCAGCTCGACAGTTTTCCAATTAAATACAGCTGTAAACCAGTTCCGTTGCAGAACAGTTTCTTACCATAGAATCATAGAATGGTTTGGGTTGGAAGAGGATTTGAAGATGATCCAGTTCCAATCCCCTGCCCTGGGCAGGGACGCCTTCCACTAGACCGGGATGCGCAGAGCCCCATCCAACCTGGCCTTGAGCGCTTCCAGGGATGGGGCATCCACAAGTTCCCTGGGCAACCCTGAAGTATCTTTCAGCCTTATCTGAACACATTAAATTGTTCATTCTTTGTACTTAGAAAAAGTGTATAAGAACATACTATAATTTTATTAAATTTGACTTTAGATTAAAATATTTTCAGGCACATCTGAATGTGAAATATTTCCTTTTGAAACGTTTGATTCTGACAGTGAAATGGATCCTGCCTTTTTAAAAAGATGTGCATTGTGAAAAACATTCACTGTTAGTCATATTGGTTGCTTATTTCCATAATGATTTATTGAGTTTGTTTCTATAAACTGTACCAGTGTCAGAACAGACAAACATATGCATGTGTACATTTCCCCTTCTTTGTGAGAGGAAGGAAGGAGCTAACACTCTATAAACATTCTCTTCCAGGTCGTGTACAGTAAGCAATCAATATTCTTTGTATGGGAATTGAAGTGGACAAAAGAGCTTCCTCTCTCCTTGCAGTGCCTGTTTTCAGTCAGCTTTTGTCCAGCTACCTCTGAAGAACAGTCTCTTACCCTGAAGCCGTTCACTTACCGATTCCAAGTGGAAAATTTTTTTGTAAGTACTCCTCTGAGTATAGGGTAGCATATCTTAAATGAATATGGTTTCCTAATAAATGGAAAGGGAAAATCAAGAAATGCATTAGAAAAATTCTGTTTATATCAAGAGGTTGATACCTAATTAGAATCATTGGAATGTCAGTTTGTGAGTGACAGAACTGCAGCCTGATATGCAGTGGAATCATATCCTTGCCATGGGAAAGTGGTGGGGGCCGTAACACTTGAGCTTCATCTTGTTCCATTTTTTACTCTTTTCACCTTCCTGGGCTGGTGCCATGGAGGTTGTCTGCAGATTACTGAGCTGCTTTTCCCCTCCTGGCTTAAGATTGTGCTCTCCAAAGCAAATTGCAATTTCCAAAATATCTTTGCTATTGAAAGCATCTGAGTTGTTTTTTGTAGTGCTTGAGATGAGCTTCTCTAATGAAATATTTAGGGTTTTTTAGGCCATTATCTGAAATGTTTCTTCTTTCCCTTTATGGACAAGCTTTTTATTCCTTTGATCAGCTAGGAAGCTCATAGGCTAGGTAGAATTCCTTTAATAGGAAGTTATATCAACATTATTTAATCTCATTTCTAAATTCAGTGTTACACTTTATGATGCTTGGGTAAAAAGCAGCATCATGAGAAGACATTTCTTAAGTCCTTTTGTCTGTTTCAGTGTTTTCTTCCCGTTTATTGCAAACTAGCCCTGAGCAATATTTCAGGTGTTTGTCTACTGGCATGTAACAAGCATTTTTGGCACCTCTATCAGCATCTTTTTCGTGTTTTTAAAGACAACTATCTGTGTTAAACAGTGGGGGTTTTCTGGTAGAAATTTAATTTTGTAGGAATTAAAAATCAACTCGATGATGTGGGTACTGTTATTCCAAGGACTATGACAGGAAGAGGGATGAAGTAGTTCTGTATTGTAAAGGGAGGACCTAAGAAACTGATAAAAATTGTTTTAATAGTAAGATTAGTGTCCATTGAGAAGCATTGAAAGGGTGTGTTAAAGCACAGAAGTGAAGGAAAAAATGGTATTCTCACTGCTGGTATTGAAAACAGATTGAATCAAATTGGATTTGATCTAGTGGAAGGTGTCCCTGCCCATGGCAGGTGGGTTGGAACCAGATGATCTTTAAGGTCCCTTTTATTGCACAGCATTCCAGGATTCCATGTTCTATGATTTTCCTAAACTGAGCAAGATAATGAAGTGAACATTACAAGTGATTCTTGCATTAAGAAGATCTAACAGGATGTGTCTGTTGCATGTAAAGTTAAGTTGGTCCTGTACCCATTGTCCAGTTCAATTTAAACACAAGTAGAACTCCCTTTTTTCCTTGATAACAGCCCTGTTTTCTTCCTGACAGACACTGTACCATGTGAAAACTGAAATCTTCCCACCCTTGGACGCAGAGTACTGTAAAACAGGCTCGCTCTGCTCCTTAGAGGTGTCCATCACCCGGCTTGTTGAGCTCTCCGAGGTTGACAGAGATGAAGCATTAACAGAATCAGATGGATATTGCACAACCAAACTTATGTATGAAGGTAAGAGTATTTTTCTTAAGCATTTTGATAAATTTCGCCCTATTTTTTTCTTGACAATGACATCTGCCAGACTTCCTATATATTCCAGTATTGTGGGTGCAGCTGCTCAGTAAAGCAGTTTTCGTTTTGCTAGACTGGGAATATTTTATTTTCTCCTCATTAATCTGCCTTCCAGATGGAATAGAAATGTTCTTCAGATTGGATGGACACATGCTTGAGGCCCAATGATGGTCCCTTCTGTGTAGGGCTGTTTTCTTACCTTGCACAGCTCTTCACACATAAAAGCTGGTAGGCTTTTAGATGTTGCTAAAATGCAGATTTTCAAAGTGCTCTAAAACGATCCTGAGGGTTCTTTATTTTTCACAGAAGATCTTTATAGTGTTTTCTCTTTATTCTTGCAGTTGTTGACAACAGTAGTAACTGGGCAGTCTGTGGAAAAAGCTCTGGAGTGATTTCTATGCCTGTAGCACCTCGAGCAACTCACAAAGTGCACATGGAAGTGATGCCACTGTTTGCTGGGTATCTGCCTTTCCCCGATGTCAGATTGTTTAAATACCTCCCTCACCATTCTGCTCACTCCATGCAGCTTGATGCTGGTAAGGCCATTCTGACCACATGGCTACTTACAGAAATTACTCTGCTTTCCCTGTGTTCTTGAGTAAAGAGAAAAAGCAAGGCGAGAAATATATTGACAATATATGGACTTGGTCATATATGGACCAGGTGTTCATAGGTGTCTTTGTTACCTTCACTCACAGTCCTGATTTGAAGCTTGCTCTAATGGGAACTTTGAATTTCGGTTGCCACTTAAATATCTGAGGAGGAATAATAAATGCATTGTTCTCTTATATTTCCTTTAAAGATTAGTGTGCAAATTAGTTGTCACTGGATTTATAATCAAGTGAAAGCTGTTTGATAACCCCCTAATCCTGCAGTTTCCCTTTCTGTAAATTGCGTGCCTTCACTAGCTTTGAATTTTTTTTCCAGTTTTCAAGGGATTAAGTACAAAATAAAAGAACTGCTGAAAATTTGTGGCATATAAACCATATTAGATGCAGAGTTTAAATTACCACAGCCATGTAGAGTGTTTATCTGAACTGTTGAGTAGTCCCAGAGCTGTAGTGAGAATTCACTCATGGAAGCAACATAGCATTTGTCAGCGGAGCTGCCAGTGTCCATCCCTGTAGCTTGTGGCAGATGAGAGGTCATGCTACTGAAATTGTCCTTTGAAAGCCACGTAATTCACTCTGTTACATCTGGTGCTGGCCAAAAGCATGCAGACTGTTGCCTCAGCAGAGATGATCAGTAACTGTGAACGTGTTAAGCTGACTGTCTGAGCTCTGAAATGACCTTTTAGAGTTGTTTAATTGGTAGAGTAAAACTCTTTTTTTTTGTTTGTTTCAAACAGACAGCTGGATTGAAAACGATAACCTGTCTGTGGACAAGAATGTGGATGAGCAGGCTGACAGCAGCAGCATCAGGAGCAGGGGGAGCCTGCATTCCACAGCCAGCGGGGAGCACAAGGGGCTGCCCATGCCCCGGCTCCAGCCCTTCTCCCCGGGCCAGGTCTTCAACAGCAGCACAGGGATGCAAATCCTTGTCATTCCCAGCAAGGATGACCACGTTCTGGAGGTCAACGTCACGTGACAGCTCGGAGTGGAGACCAGGAACCCGTTAGGAACTGGATATGAAAGCACTTTATGGGATAATGACCTGCTCAGTCTTCGTTGCAACATTAACTCCAAGGAGACCTGTGGCACTGGCGTGTACTGGCCATGGAAGCACCAGACAATTGTATCAATTTAAGTGTACAGTGAGGCTTGTGTCAGCTAGTTTATATTGCCACTTTAGTATGTTTTGTGTCAGCTATTGGGTTTTCTCCCTGCAGTCACATCCCTGCATCTCAACAACACGGGGCAACAAAAAGCAAAAAATCCAAATCTTTGGACCACTTCTTTATTTTTGTTGGGCAGCTGAGAGATTAGTTTCATGCTTCCTACATATTTTAGAATGTAGAGTTGGATGATATAATTATCCAAATCTTGAATTTTAATGTAATGATTTACAGGCTTTTCCACACATGTGCCAGAAACATAAGAGAGCATACAACAGCACATTCACTGGTGTAACAGTTACTTTTCTGGTTTGGTTTTAGTTTGTTTGTTTGTTTGTTTGATCATTGTTAATTCCTGCCATTGCAATTTTATATTAAACTTCCATCATTTGCATACTTAGATGCATGGAAGAGCTACTGCTATAAACAATCTTAACTGAACAAAATTCCTTAATTTTCTGAGGCTTTCTCCTTCACAGAGTAGACACTGTGATGTCACATATTATATGATTT
>WEIT01040339.1:14125-29574 GCA_013389985.1 Dryoscopus gambensis | reverse complement strand
GGAAAAAAAGGCAGCAGAAGATGATGAAGAGCTGCTTGAAGAGCCAAAGGGTGAAGAAATTCATGGGAAAGCTGATCCAAGTGAACAAGAGACAAGAAATAAGGTTAAATACTCACGTGTTGCAAAGTATGTGGTTTTCAGTTATCAAAAGTCAAAGTTGTAATGGGGATTTACTGTACTGGGCTTTTTTTTTTCATCTGTTATGAAAAACTTATTCATAGCTATATTATGAATTCATAGCTATACTATATATATATACTATTATATATATATATAACTTATTCAAAGCAGTATAAAACTGCCCAGGATTTAGAAATNCATGCTTTAGGACAAAACAGAAGGAATCACCCCATAAACTAGTTGTGATTATGAAGACCAGTCTGGGAATGTTTCATATTCATGAGTGTAGAGGAGATTTTGAGCTCACCAGGGTTGCTTTATCTGTGAAGTTGAGAGGGGAAGAAAAGAAGAAAAGCAAATGATTTTTACTGAAGGTTTTCTCTTTTATAATGCTTAAGTTGGGGAGTAATATCAATCTGTAAATACTTTGTTTTTTATTCAAAAGCAATCCATTTTTATTGTTTCAGTAGTGCAGGAAACTTCTTATTATTTTGTTTCATTATATTGTAGTCTACACTGAACAGTTGTTTGCTTTGTCATCTTTGTGTGCAATTATGCCTCTTTCCCCCCCTTATGCCAGGAAATTTGTGGTCACAAAAGACAATCTTGCTTACCTATACCATGCTCCTGGGAAGAAAAGAGAATTTAATGCATTTGTTCTGGACAAAACCTACTATGGCCCATATGATGAAACCACTTGTATTGACTGGACTGATGATTCCAAGTGAGTTGTTAAGCTGAAGCACTGTCTACCTGCACGTTAATATTTGAATGCACGTTGCAGTCCCATTTTCCTTCCTCTGAAGTATTGTGCTAGCTTTAAAAATTCTACCATTAATTAAAAAAAATTATTAGGCAGACTGGAAAGTATAAAATATGCATGTGTTGGGGATCAACACTGGATTCTTGCTTGAAAATGCATAATAATTCATATCTTAGGAATGTGAGCATAGTTGACCTTTTGAATGTGTTTAACCCCTTCTACCTCACTGCTACAGTCACCACCCTCAGCTTACAGCTCTGTTTGTAAAATTAAAGTGGTGACTGGTGATTTTGAGCTCAGAACATTCTCCACCCAGTGAAGAGTTTTGCAGTCCAGTGTTCTAATTGGAATTGCCTTTTCTTTTGCAGATGCTTTGCAGTGGGGAGCAAGGACATGTCCACGTGGGTGTTTGGAGCAGAACGGTGGGCAAACTTGATCTACTACTCTCTTGGAGGCCATAAGGATGTCATAGTAGCCTGCTTTTTTGAAGAGAACAGCCTAGATGTACGTATGATCACACAACATGCTTGAATTTTAATATTAAAATAGTTGAAGCAGATTCCTACATGTAGGTGACTGTTTTGACAATCCCTCAGAAAATACCCACTGTGATTGTGAGTTTACAATTCCATGGATATTTGAAGGAGTAAGTTATTTAAAATTGCTCCCTAAAAATATTACAGCTTTAAATATGAAAAAATTACATAGCTGTAATGCTGACTGGTAATCAAGTTGCCTTTGGTCCTTGCAAAATTTTTCTGAGGGCAGGTAAAATAATTCACCAGTTCTGAGAACAAGTTAAATTTCCAGTTCAAAGCACCTCAGATTCCGGAGGACTAAGTAATGTATTATCCTGATGATAAAGTGCACGCTTGCTAACCCTTCTGCAAGTCCATATTCATATTTTGCAGAGCACAGAGCATAGGTGTTGGGCAGTAATAATTTGTGTGTTTGTGTTCTAGCTGTACACAATCAGCCAGGACGCAGCTCTGTGTGTGTGGCAGTGTGACACTGAGCTGGATGGTTTGAAGCCCATGCCCCCTAAAGATGCAGCAATGGAAAAAAAGGCAGCAGAAGATGATGAAGAGCTGCTTGAAGAGCCAAAGGGTGAAGAAATTCATGGGAAAGCTGATCCAAGTGAACAAGAGACAAGAAATAAGGTTAAATACTCACGTGTTGCAAAGTATGTGGTTTTCAGTTATCAAAAGTCAAAGTTGTAATGGGGATTTATTGTACTGGGCTTTTTTTTTTCATCTGTTATGAAAAACTTATTCATAGCTATATTATGAATTCATAGCTATACTATATATATATACTATTATATATATATATAACTTATTCAAAGCANNAAAGCAGTATAAAACTGCCCAGGATTTAGAAATTTACTGCAGATCCCATTTTAAGTGGTACTGGTAGAGCTCCTGTCTGTCTGAGTTTGATTATATGAAGGGCAGTACCTTTCAGCTTCAGAATAACAAGTGTTATTTTAATAATATGAGAAATACTGGTTCGTAGTGTGTTAGTGTTTGGAACTCAAAAAGTGTGAATGGGGTCTTTATTACAGTACCCTCTCTAAGTCTGGAGGCTTTGATTTCTTGCCAGAAGGGGTCAGTTGACTTCAGGAGATGGCACAAACCCCTCAGCCTCTTTGGTGAGCTGCTTGGAGATGCAGCTCTAACAACATAATTTTCTTTAACGTTCACCTTGCTTCTTTCTTATTTCTTGGGTGCCAGGTACTTTTTCAATAAGGAGGGTGATTTTAATAACCTGACAGCTGCAGCCTATCACAAGAAAACACACCTTTTAGTCACTGGTTTTGCCTCTGGAATCTTTCACCTCCACGAGCTTCCAGATTTCAATCTGATTCACTCCTTGAGGTGAGGTGTGGGCTTGTCACTGGTTTTGGTTTGGTTTTTGAGGGGAAGGGAATAAGTTTTTTTTGGGGAGGCTTCTTGTTTGTTTGACTGAGATCACATCATGCTAAGTAGTGAAGGATGAATAAACAGAGCACAAAAATCTTTAAAACATGACTATCTATTTAATACTGTAATTTCTGGAAAGGCAGAATCATAAATTTATGTAATTAATACCATATAATTCCACTCCATAGGTTATTTTGGACTAGTGAGGTCTGAATAAGGAAACTACTCAGGAGCTCCTGGTTGCTGGCTACAGATTTCTTTAACTCTGTGGACTTTAATATTTTCAGCTTCTTTGTAAAAAATAGTAGCTGATAAAAAAGTCCTGCATATGTAAAATTATCTGTAAATTGTGTCAAAGTTGAGAAATCAAATCAGAATTCTTTTCCATAGCTGTAGGATGCTAGCTGAACAATTTCCATGTACAAAACCCCATTTTTATTTTCTTAAACGTGGGGAATTTTACTCTCTGTTGGCAAGTACATCTTCGGGATGCAGATACTCCGCCTTCATTCTGAATAAGGAATGTTTGATGGTTTTGAGTGGAATAAAGGAATTAACTTTGTGGGTTTTGATGTTACAGTGGTACAGAAGTTCAGTAAAACAATCAAACAACTTGTTTGAATAGAGTTAATAAATACTAGACTTAAAGTATTACCACAAAGATGCAAAACCACAAGTTTGTTTATTGGTTAATTTTCTCACTTCAGTATTTCGGACCAAAGGATAGCTTCTGTTTCTATCAACTGCACTGGTGACTGGATTGCTTTTGGATGTTCAGGTTTGTCAATTTTTTTAGTCTGTATTCATGGAAAAACAAGGAATGTGGTGGGCATGAGGCCCAAATTCCTCTTGCTAGTTTTGACTCCAAATGTAAAATAATTTATGGTCTTAGATCTGTGGTGTCTAAGTACAGTAAAGCAAGTATCACTAATCAATCTCTCCTCACAGAATTCTCATGATTCAGGAACGTATTTTGTTGGTACAGGAAAAAAACCATATTTCATACAGGAAAGTTCTAACAGAGTAAGGGGAAGGCCCAGATCCCTTGTAGTTGATTTCTGCTTTCATTCTCGGCTGTTCTCTCTTTGCCACTTGTTGCATGTGGCGTTTTACGAACCTGCCTGGATGTTCCTGTATTCCCACCCAGTCTGTAATGGTTTGCATGAAACCCAAGATTTTACCATTAAGTGCAGCCTTGCCTTTCTTTCCAGCTCATTTATCAGCTGGTTGGTAGCATTGCTGTTGTAGCACTAAAAACATTATTCCAAGTAACAGCTCCTGGAGGAAATTGTCGAGGAAATTGCTTTGATATTATGGAGGAAAAACCTGTTACTAGGACTGGAAGATGCAGAATTCAACCTCTCTGCATCAACCTTTGGGGTTTTTTTAACATTGCTTGCCATTGTGTGTTTTGTGACTTGCATTTGCAGGGTCACTGTGTTCATGACTGTGGTAAATCCTGCTGTGGTTACAGGTTTGGGGCAGCTCCTGGTGTGGGAGTGGCAGAGCGAGTCCTACGTGCTGAAGCAGCAGGGCCATTTCAACAGCATGGTTTCCTTGGCATATTCTCCAGATGGACAGTACATCGTAACTGGAGGGGAGGATGGGAAAGTAAGTGAGGGAATATTGCTGGAAAATGAACTTTTAATAATGTACTAAGCTGCTTGACTTTCCATTTTATGTAGAAAGCTCTACTGTAATTGATACATATTTTTCTTATTATAGAGTCATCAAGTTTTATCCTCTCTTCCCTTAAATGGTTTGATTTTTCTCTCTAGAGCATGTATTTTGCTTTGTTATTACCTGTGTCTGCAAATTGTATCACTTATGCATTCTAGCAGATAGTTTTTTAATTATTATAGGTCCAGTTGCCATAAACACAAAAATATCTGATTCATTAAGTGTTAATTTATTTATAATTCCATGATATTTTGGGATGAATGAACTTCAGTCACCCAAGTTCGTGCCCTTTTAATAATTGTTTTTTGATAGATAATTTCAAATTATTTATAAAAGTTAATTTCAAATTATTTATAAAAGTGCAATTTTTTTTAAAATGCGCCATTCCAGAAGCTTGTTATTTAGAAGAAATATTAACTTCTCGTGGATGACTTGCATTGAAATGATAGGCTGTGTGTACAGGTACTTTTTTTTAAAAGATGTTTTGCCACAATGTCTAGCACATAAGAAGGACATCAGTAGTAGCTGATTTCCTACCAAAACCTTTGAATATCAGAAAAAGATCTGCCAGTTCATGGCTTCTGCCATTCAAATTGGAAATTGGCCAAACCCCAGAAGCCTCCAACTGCAGAAAGCTAAAGGCATAACATTTCTGTTCAGGGGGAAAAAAAAACAACTGAAATATCATCTCAATTGTAACTTTTGTCGTGGCTTCAGAGTTGGTTTTGAATTTGACACTTGGCTTATCCCTGACGGTGCAAAGCTTGGAAGCTCCAGATGCTCACCAAGTGTTACTTTCCTTGAAAATTAACTTTGTTTCAACTTCGTTTGTGCCTATCTCCGCTTCGATTTTTATGTTGCAAATGTGTCTTAAGAGGCTTAATGATAAGCCATGGCCTCCTGACTGATACTGTTGAAAGTCTTTTATGCTGTTGTAGAGTTCTAGAACGAGTTTTTCTTTACTCAGCTGCTGCCTTACCATTGTTTTCTCTCTTTGCTGATGATGGAGACTCGAAGAAGTCTTTTCTTGTCTGTCTTGCAGGTGAAAGTGTGGAACACTTCAAGCAGCTTTTGTTTTGTCACCTTTACAGAACACAACAGTGGTGTAACTGCTGTAACTTTCACTTCCACTGGTTATGTGGTTCTGAGTGCTTCCCTTGATGGAACAGTGCGTGCCTTTGATCTGCACAGGTAACTCCTGACATGAAAGCTTTTGTGTCTCATTTAGTCCTCAGCTTTCACACTCCCCACAAAACACAGCAAACTGCTGATTGCTTACTTGAAGTTGCCCAAAGGTGAGCAGCAAGGCCTTACTGAATTTTGGTTCAGCCATTGATTTAAATTTAGGTAGTAATTAGGAACGCTGTTGCTCCATCCAGTTTGTGTGAAGGAAATCCTGGGAATCCAGGAAGATCATTGTCTGGCTCTGCTCAAATGGGGAGAAGGCACTTTCCTAACAACACTTTCCACAGTCTAGTACAGCTGTGCACAGAACTGGGTATGTAGACAAGTCCATGTTTCTAAAAAATTGACATGTGCTATTTAATAGAAGAAAGCTCCTCTAAGTATTTCTGTCTCCTGTTTCTGCAGAGTTTTTCATACTTCTTTTGAATCTTGTAATTATGTTGGGTCATCACATCTGATTTTATACAAATAATATTTTTTCTGTACATAGCTTAGAAGTCTTTGCAAATCAAATGAACTCCTTTTTTAAATACACTTGTTAAATACACATCTAAATCTACCTAAAATGTTCTCATAATTTCTTTTCACCTCTCCCACAGGTACCGGAATTTCCGTACCTTTACGTCCCCACGACCAAGTCAGTTCTCCTGTTTAGCTGTGGACTCCAGTGGTGAGATTGTGGCAGCTGGTTCCCAGGATTCCTTTGAAATATTCATCTGGTCAATGCAGAGTGGGAAGCTGCTGGATGTAAGGACCCACAGCGTTGGGAGGGCTTGAATTTAACACAGTGTGGGGCGTGGTGATACTCAGCAACTTTGGGATTAGTCTGGGGGGTTTCAATACAACATGAATTGTTTTGTTATGTTTATATTCAAAAACTGGAGCTACACTATGTTGCTCTCATCATTTTTTAAAAGATTTATTGCATGGAGATCACCATGAAGTTATGTGGCAAATCGTTTTTAAAATTTTTGAGTAATGAGCTCTTTCTAGTGATGAACTAATACCAGTATTGCTGAGCTAACACATGGGCGTGAGAGTCTTTCCCTCCTTGTTCAGAGATGTTCTTTTCTACATATTTTCTGCAGGCAATGAAGAATTGTATGAAGAAATTCTGTATTTCTTAATATAGAAATCAGCTGTATTAAGACTGATATAGATTTCATGGAGGGTTTTGCTGCAGCAGAACAGGGCCATGATTCTTCAATTATTTTTTCAATTCTTAAGCATTCCTGTACATCTTGTACAAGGAGAAGAGCTCAGTGACTCACTTATTTAATTTGGCACAGCCATGGAGTACAGATCACTTCAGTAACTCACGATATACTTGACTGGATGCCCAGAGTTTTGAGTTTAGTTTCTTTCCTCGATTTTTTTTTGAGGAGTGGGAGCTCCATGAAATGAAAATCTATGTCGTGTTATTCTCAGTTTGGTTTTTTTTTTATTCTGAGGTGTTATCAGCTGCAGGAGATACTGAATTCTCAGAGCAATGACTTGGTTTTTCACAGTTGGTCTGATTATTTTGAAAGGAGGGAGGAAAATGACACACTGCATTCCTAAAGTGTGTGCATAGGAGTGATTGTAGATGTTCATATAGTGGTAGCACTTCAGGGAATTTTTTTAAAACTTCTGAAAATAAAAAGTTAAGAATCACTGGTGTGTATCATGCCCTGTGTCCAAAAGTGATCTCAGGCATATGTGGACAAGTTAGCCATGATTTAGTGGCTGTCTCTGGAGTTTACTGGATGCAGACTACAGAGATAGCAGTTTCTTTCACCTAATTCCTGGTTATTTTTACTTCTCTTCTTAGGTCTTAGCAGGCCATGAGGGTCCCATCAGCAGCTTGTCCTTTAACCCAATGAAGTGTGTTCTAGCCAGTGCCTCTTGGGATAAGACTGTCAAGTTATGGGATATGTTGGACAGCTGGAGAACTAAGGAGACACTAATAATGAACTCAGATGGTAATCTTTGTTTCGTTTCTCATCTCTTACCAAATATAAAAATACTGTGTAAAATGTGGTAATAACAACAGAACATGTCAAATACAGACAAACTCGTTCTTGGCAATGAAAATCAGAAGTTGAGATACTTTGCTCTAGCACTTGTTCAACAGTGCAGTAACTATTTTTATTTAATTCCAGCTCAGCTTTATAATTAGCTAAACATTTGTTGTGGATACAAAAAAGGCTGTTAGCAAGGGAAGTTCTTGCTTTTTTCCAGTCCCGTGAGAAGGTTTTCTCTCTCACGAAGGATATCTGTACAGTTTATAAAACTTAGAGCACCTGCAACCTTGGAACAATTGTTTATATTTTACAGTAAAGAAATATTTTTAAGAATGAATGTTATAAAATTTCAGCCTATCCCCCTGAGGGGTGGCTGAGGCACTGACCAATCACTCTATGAGAAAAGAGACCTATAAAAGGAGCTGTAAAGTAATGAAATAGGTCAATCTTGCTGCTGATTTCCTGCTTGCTGCATCTCTTTCTCCTCTCCATTTCCACGGGAAACGCGACAATTTGTATGTTGTCCAGGGAAAAGGTACAGTCATACTTGTTACTCTTCAGCCTTTTCTGGTAGTTGAGATAAGATCCTAGAAAAATTTAGCGCATTTCCTTAGAAAAGGACTGCGATTTAACTGTTATTGTTAAATTCTTTGCAGTTCTTGTCGTTGCCTTCCGTCCTGATGGCAAGGAGCTCGCAGTTGCTGCTTTGAATGGCCAGATAACATTTTGGGATCATGAAAATGCAGTGCAGACCAGCTCCATTGAGGGCAGGCACGATCTCCAGATGGGGAGGAAGGAGCTGGATAAAATAACAGCCAAGCAGGCAGCCAAGGGCAAGTACGTGCAGGCGGCTGCAGTGACAAGAGGGTGCCACGCTGGGTTGCTTTTGAATTGTTTTTCCATTTGTTTTCAACGTGAAAATTTCATAGCGCATCTGCTGTTCAGATATTTTGATTCTGATGCTGGATTTGAAAAGACTGCCTGACATCTAGATGCCTCCCTTTTGTAGTTTGCTGTGTTCTCTCCCTGATCAGCATCATTCTGAGCACATGATCTTTTTCATCAGTTATGAACTTGGGTACCCAACATAGTATTAAGCTCCTCAGGCCAAGTTGTTAATTTGGTGTGGGTTAGGTTTTTAAGTAGATATCTCCCAGATATACTACTCCCAGATATACAGAAATACTAGTATGTAACCATTAGTGTGTAGAAACTATTACATTTTTCTAAAAAAGTAATTAAAGGGGTTTATTACCTGTTGCTGCTGTGCATGTGAAGTAATGTTTAAAGGCAAGTTGAATTTGTGTGCTGTCAAAAAATACATTAGAAAAATGTTTTATTCTTCTCTTTTTCCCTTGGTATTTGTTTTTGGGGTTTTTTTCCATATTGCTTCCACTCAAAAAACAAAATCAAAAAAAAAGAAACAATCACTTTTTGGAAAAGTATAAGTATTTTTTTGGTGATGAGCTCTCAACCATGTCTTTCAAACTCACCATGGCATTGGTTTTTCTGTAGCTCTTCTGACTGTCCTTAGTGTTGTGTAGGGTGTAGTTTGAGAACTCCTCCACTGAGCTGTGACTTAGAATCAGAAGTATAGAAGTATTTCAAAAAAATGGTTTGTGATTAACAGTAAAGACCAAATGCTTTGTACTAAGTTTGTGTCTTAAGTACATACCGTGTGAATGAAGATCCCCACTTTTTCCATGGAGTGGTTACTTTCTGAGTCTTCACGCTGTACTCGTGTCTTTTAGCTCGATTGTGACAGCGAAATTAACTGCTTTCTCTTTTTCTTTACTAGATCTTTTACGACTCTGTGCTACTCAGCAGATGGTCAGTCTATTCTGGCAGGTGGATTGTCAAAATTTGTCTGTATATATAATGTCAAAGAACAGATTCTTATGAAAAAATTTGAAATCTCATGCAACTATTCCTTAGATGCAATGGAGGTATGTGAGCACAGGAGTCTTTTTTTTCATTTCCTCACCCCCACAAGACTTTGGTTTTGGTATAACATCTCATTAAGTGTGATTCATGAATGTTTTTTTTAAGAATGGGTTTATTTTTGTGCAAGAGAGGGGGAAGAAAACATTCCTCTTGGAACAGAATTGATTCCTGGAACTCTTGCCAGATTTGTAGTGTGCCTCTGTTGAATGGGCAGAACTCTCAAGCATACTAAGTCAGTTGGCCCTAGACTTAAAATGGAAGTGAAATTTTAAATTATCAACATTTTGTACTAAGCTAACTCCCTGGGTGTCAGTTTGTGTTAGCAAAGGAATGAAGGATTTGTCTGGACACGGAACAACATCACTGACCTTTACAGACTTTGTTTCTGAATATTGCCAAATGCCAAATTAAATTCCTTCAAAAGTAAAGTGATTGATGAAAAGCATCAGAAGCAAAAACATTCCAGTCATGCTTTTCAACATCCCCTCACCTGGAGAACGATGATTGTTCCAGTGTTCGTGTCAGGCTGTATTTGACTGTGGTTCCAAGTACACTTTGTCAGCAGTGGTTCCTGAGTTACTGTAGCTCAACATCTGGCTTGAAAGGGAGAGAGCCAGCTGAAAAAGAACCCTGGAGGGGATGGGTTTTTAGAAATGGCGGCCAGGGAGGTCCCTAAAATCTCATCTGCGCAGCGTTCTGGCCACACAGCCCTTGCATTAGCACAGTGCAGTTATGGAACCTGAAGGGCAGAAAGAGCAGGGCTGCAGCTGAGGAAGCAAGCAGTGCATCTGACACAGAAGAAAATTACAATAATGTGAAACCACAGTCTAAACTGAGCTCTGCAGTTTGGGAGGAGATTCAGTGCAGTGAATGGAACTTGCATGTTTTTCTAGGAGTACTTGGATCGCAGAAAAATGACTGAATTTGGCAGCATGGCTCTGATTGATGAAGGGGGTGGAGGTGACGAAGGTGTTGCCATCCCTCTTCCTGGAGTAAAAAGAGGTATGGCTTTGGCTTTGCTCTCTTGTTTCTAGTTTTACGTAGATCAAAACCTTTAACGTAGATAAGAGAGGTTTGACTTGTTGAGCTCAGTCTTAACATTACAGGATTACAAAATTCAGTCCCACCACTTAAGCTGTAGGTTCTCTTGGACATGGACTGTCCCTTCCTTATCCAATCTTTAATTCTGCCAGGTTTTACCATGATGCACATTATTTATTGGTAACATCATAGTCAGAGTTGATAACTAGACTGTGAACTTGTTGAACGTGTTAAATCACTTCTAAACTTCTCTTTCAGGTGACATGAGCTATCGACACTTTAAACCAGAAATAAGAGTGACTTGTGTGCGATTCTGTCCCACAGGTTAGTGACAACAATTAATTTACGATTTTTTATTCCATCTAAAACAAGCAAAAGCATAGAGCATTGGAGGATTATCATTACTCTTCTGTTTCCATTCTAGAACAATCATCTTTGTTGTTAAATACTGTTATTTCTCTTCTAGGACGAAGCTGGGCAGCTACCACCACAGAGGGTCTCCTGCTCTATTCACTGGACTCTGGGCTAATTTTTGATCCTTTTGAGCTGGATATTGATGTCACCCCCAGCAACATACACAAAAAACTGAATCAGAAGGAATACACTATGGCTATCGTCATGGCCTTCAAGCTGAATGAAAAGAAATTAATTCAGGAGGTCATAGAGGCTGTCCCTAGCAGTGAAGGTGAGTGGGTGGATTGGGTGGATCTTCCATGAAGTTGGGCTGAGATAGCTGTAAGCAGACATGTGCAAGCCAAAATAAGTTGAGGTGTAAAGGTAGACTTTTAATGTTAATTTATGTTTTAATTTTACCAATCTACTTCGTGCTCATTTAGTGACTTCTCAGCATGGAATTTGATCAGGCCTGGATGTGCAGGCAAAGTTTTTGGATGTCAGTTCTTGGAAGCAGCTGATGTTAGAGGAGCACAGCAAGTTTAACATGAGTTAGCACTGTGTCTGTGTGATGAAGACCATGAAGCAGTAACAAGGATGCAGTCAGCAGTTTGAGGAAAGTGATGAATCTCGTCTGTTGAGCACTTGTGACACCACATTAGGAGTACTGTGCCTACTTCTGGGATTGACAGCACAAGAAGGACAGTGGTATTCTGGAGAATCTGGTGGAGGGCTTGGAAAAGGATTGGAGGGACAGAGTACAGCTGAAGAGAGGCAGTTGTAATCCACTTTTAACAGGATGATTGTGTGCCTGTTTCTTAAGACAGAGCTGTTTATGAGAGTGGATTATATATAATGAGGTCGTTTAGTTATATGTGAGATTATTTTGAATGCTTCTAAATTGTGTTTCTTTGTGCCATGCCGTTGCTAACGGCATTCAGACACTTCCTGTGTGGGCAGGTGACTTTGCTGTGTTTTCAAGTATCATTTACTGCCTCTGATTGTTGTGCATAACTAGTTCCACTGAATACAGAAATTTGGCTGAAGTCGGGAGCAGCAACAATAAAGTCTTTTACACTGAAAGAGGAAGAAAGGGTGGAAGTTTTGAAGGAGAGCTGCTGGGGAGGAGTACTCTGCTAGGAGGAAGAACTTGGAGAGGGAGGACTTAGTTTCTTGCATTTAAATACAGTAGTGTTTGGAAGGTGCAAAGAAGGAAGATTTGTCCCCGTAGAGATTATGATACTGTACCCTGAAATACAGCACTAAGTATCCACCACTTCCCAAGACACTGCTTTCTTCTCCTTCCCCTTATGCTTTCCTGTGGTCTCTTTCATGTTATTCCAAATAAAAACTCAACTCTGTTGAATGGTTATGGGGTTTTTTTCCTTTCTGCACAGTTGATGTTGTCTGCTCATCACTGCCAGACCTGTATGTGGAGAAGTTGCTGGAGTTCCTGGCCTCTGCATTTGAGACCTCTTGTCACTTGGAGTTCTATCTTATTTGGGCTCATAAGTTGCTCATGCTTCATGGACAGAAGCTGAAAACAAGGTGAGATCTTGTGAAAGTCAAGGTGCTGACAAGGATATTAAAAAACCTGTTAGTTTAAGGCTTTAATTTAGTATTTACTGACATTCTAGATAATGCATACACAACAGTTAGAACTACTTCAGTTTTACAACTTCCTTACTAATGTTATAAGTTACAGTTTGGACTCAATCTCAAAGGTCTAAAAAGATTCTAAAAAGTGTGTATGACAGAGTTGGAATGTATTATTGGATTTGTGAAGATACATTGCAGAAAAGTTTTTCAAATAGATAAAACTTTGCATAAGTTGCTTAGCCAATAAATGCATGAGTGATAGTATGATTTTGGCAATTGTGTTTTTAAACAAGTATTCATCTTAAACATAACTGAAAGGTAATGTGCAGGTACTGATTGCATTTTTACAGACTTAGCTTGTGATAAGAGCATGCACTCTTAGCTGGTAGTACCCTGCCTTCCTGCAGAGTACTGCAGAACTACACGGGCCTGGTGTGTGAATTATATTCAGCCCACCCATAATATGGAATTCATAGACTTTTAGGAACAAAATCAGGCAAATTGACAAGTCTAAAATGGGCTAAGGGAGAGGCAATCTGAGAAGGAGTCCTGCAATTTAAAACGCAGTGCATTGTAACTCTTCCCTTGCTTCAGTGTGGGTATTGGTGCTTCAGTTACTGAAATGACTGGAAGAAATTCTCTCCTTTTGTTGCTGCTGAAATAGAAGAGGACAATTTAAAACAAACTCCCCCTTGTTCAGAAAGTATTGTAGTATCTGGAAGGAACTGTCATTGCTGCAGCAAGCAGAATTAGCTCTTCAAGATGCAGCTTGCTATTAGAAAAAAATATTTCTAACAATATATTACTTGTATGGAGGGCACAGTCAAAAGCAAAGAACTTTTGTTTGTTTAATATTAAAAAACTTGCTTTGGAATTAACATGTAAGCTTGTTGAAATCTAGGGAGTATAGAAAAGTTCTAGATCTCCATATGTAAATATGAATTGCACTGCAAATTGCATGTTTTCTCCATCCAAGGTCAGTGAAGCTGCTCCCTGTGATTCAGTTCCTTCAGAAGAGCATCCAGCGTCACTTTGAAGATGTTTCAAAACTGTATGTATTGTTACATTTGAAAGCTCAAATCAGAAACCTGGAGTGATCTGGGGGATGACAGTGTGCTGTCAAAACTTTCAAGACAGTCTTCTTTTAGAGGTGTTCTTATTTTAGGAGGAAAACAACTTTTCCCTGTTTTATTTTTACAGCTGTGAGTGGAACATCTACAACATCAAATACGCACTGGCCATTTCACAGCAGCGGGGCATGAAACGGCTGGCAGAGGAAACACCAGGAGATGAAGAAGAACTGGATTCTGACAGTGATTATCTTATGCAAGAAGTCCCTAAGGACAATTTGAGTTCCTAATTACTCTTTGTGAGAGGCAGAAGACCTCAGACAGTATTTTATGCAGTGGTATTCACTGAGAATGAGTGGCCCTCATAGTGGCATCAGTTCCTGGCAGTGGGATGGAGTTACATGGATGGTAGTCATGGAAATGCAGGATATGCCATGGATGGCATTTTTTGCCTATTTTATGTGTCCTTTGGCTGCAAACTTGACAGCACTGATTTCTTGATTAACTGATTTTTTTTTTTTTAATAATTCCTGATTGCAAGTAAAAAAACAAAAAAGTGTTCTTAATGAAGTTAGAAGTATGACTGGAAGAAGTTTATTCTTCATTAAAAATGCCTTGTACATTAAGTATTGTGAATTTTGTAGTGCAGGCTTGTCCTGTGTTGTACTCTGAATTTTAAAAAGGATAAAAAAATTTTCATAATTGGAAATGGACTGCTCTTAACTCGTTTTAAATGTTGTTTTACTTGGATTTAATATGTACATATTTCTGGAACACTCTTAGTTCTGTGACTTCCAAACGTGATGAGGTTTCAACAACGAGGATAAATGTCAGACCCATAGCAATGACTGTGGGACAAAATTTACTGGGCTTTACAACTCTTGTAGAGGTTTGGTTGACAAGCTTGAGATACTGTAGTGAAAACTTGTTTGGACATTACCAACTCAATAATGTAACTTAAACTGTAAAAGAATGTGTTACAAATGTAATGGCTTGTTGGTTTTTTTTTTTCCTTTTTTTTTTAATGAAAGCCCTTTCTTATCTTGTTTTTAATGTTGTTTATTAAAACCTGAAACCTTTGATTCCCTTTGTTGTTGTGAATTGATGGGAGAGCTAGCTAATAAGAGCGGGGTCTTGAATATGAAGAATTGTGTCTGTTCTTGTAATACTTCCAAGCCACAACTTGAAATTTGTTAATGATGATACTGCAAATATTATGAATTATCCAGAATTGATTTTCTCAGCTTATTCTGTTCTTCTGGATTTGTTTTCTGGTCACTTTTCACTGCTGGAATAGAGGAGAGGTATTAATATTAAAGGTAACTGTGATGATGTCTCCCCTCACTCTCCTCCAGGATGAGGAGACTCAGCTCCTCCTACCACAGCTTCCCCTCAAGGCCCTTCACCATCTTCATTGCCCTCCTTTGGACACTCTCTGATAGTTTATCTTTCTTTTCAGGCTTTCATTCCCCATCCTGTCTGTACATCCAGGATTGCCCCATCCCAGGAGCAGAATCCAGCACTTTTTCAATGCTGAACTTCATACAGTTGGTCATTGCCCGTCTCCATAATTTATCAAGGTCTCTGTGCAGGCCCTCCCTGCCCTCGAAGGACCCAACAGCTCCTCTCACTTTTGTAATGTCTGCCAACTTGCTTGTTTTTCCCCCATTATTTCCGCATCGTTATCTTTTTACCCTCAGTCACCTTCCCACCGCTGCCATTCCCGATC
>WEIT01040339.1:0-13912 GCA_013389985.1 Dryoscopus gambensis | reverse complement strand
GAGGAGCGGGGGCCGCAGGGGCCGGGGCAGCGCTGAGGAGAAGCGTTTGTGTGTTTTTTTTACTGTCTGGCTCTCTGCAGCCGCCCTCAGCCCTACAGCCGGGGTGGCTCCGGCGGCGGGGCCCGTGCAGGGGGAGGGTTCGGCGGGGCGGCGGCCTGGGAAAGCCTCGTCTGGTGGCTGCGGCAGCTGGAAGCCCTGGAGAGACGCTGAATTTGAGAAGAGAAAGCTGCTTACGGTTCAGAAACTTGGAGGAAGCCAGACCAGGAGTGGGAAGCGTGTAAAAATTGGAGTCTGTGTAGTTGTTGTTGGCCTGGAGTTGATATGTGAGGAACTAGAGAATAACAGGATGGGTCCGGTTGGAAGAGACCACCGTGGGGTCACCTGGTCCAATCTCTCTGCTCAAGCAGGGCCAGCCAAGAGCACGTGGCATAGGATTGTATCCAGAGGGTTCTGGAATATCTTCAGTGAGGGACACTCCGTACACTTGGAGGGGGCACTTGGACGATCTGTTCAGTGCTCGGTCACTGCACAGGAAAGAAATTCTTCCTTGTGCAGGTGGAACTTCCTGTGCATCACTTTGTGCCCATTCCTCTTGTCCCATTGCTGGGCACCTCTGAGCAGAGCCTGGTCCATCCTCTGACACCCCCCATTTAGATATTTATACACATTAATGAGGTCTGCTCTCAGTCATCTCTTCTTGAAGCTGAACAGCTCCCTCAGCCTTTCTTCGTAAGAGAGATGCCCCAGTCCCCCACTCATGGTCACTGCCCCCCACTGCACCCGCTGCAGGAGCTCTGTGTCTCCCTTGTACTGAGAAGCCCAGGAGGGCTGAACATGAAGTAGTTTATAGTGAAACTATGGCAGGTACTGGCAAGGTACAGGAAAATATTTAAACTGGGTTATGCTCTTCTGCAGCAAGGAGGTAAAACATGTTACAAACACAAATGAAAGCAAGGAGATGGAGGAACCAGAAGTTGCAAAGGAAAATACAGGCCGTAGATGGTGTCCCAAATGGATACTCAGTTTTGGAACTCCGTGGACAGTCTTTGAAGCTCGAGCTTTGCATATTCTAGACAGCATTAAACATAAAGGAATAAGAAGGCATTACCTGCATGAAGAAGTCTGTTTGTGGCAGAATTGGCTTGGGGAAGGGCAGAATGCTGATCCAAATGGCTAAAAAGTAACCCAACAGGAATGCTGTCATTTTAGCAAGTCACAGCTTTTTAAATGGAGATGGGAAAACAATGTTATTTTGGACATTAGCGATGTAAATTTCTGACTATGGTAAAAGAGATTTGTCATCAAGCAAGTACTGAAATAATAGAAGAGTTTATATATGGAAGAGTTTGTAATAACAGTGTTACAATATTTTGGCTTCACTGAGATTCAAAAATATTTAAAAAGTGTTGCTCACAGAGCATAACTAGCACAGTTGCTTGTCTGTTTATTCAGTGTAAATTAAATGAAAGATAAAATAAAGTTGTGAAGTAAAAGGCAGCTCTTAAATATCAGAACAGGATTAACATGGACAGAAGAACACTCATGGATCTTGCTCATTTGGTGAAGTTATGGTGATATTTGGTAAAGTAATGCCCATGATAGCAGACACCTGGGTATTGTGACCTGAAAGTCCCTTCAAGTCCTACATTTCCAGCTAAGACTTTTTTTAGTTGTGAGTTTCTCTTCAGTTGTGAGTTTCTGTTCATGTGTCTGAAACTCTCGAGCTTCAAAAAACTGAGGGAAAACCAGGAGGGAAGAGATTAAAGTAAAAAAAAAAAATTAATAAAAAGAGAGAAAAGGAAATTGACTTCCTAACTGGATTTTTTTCTTTCAAAACAAAGAGCCAAACAAAAAACCCTGAAAGAGTTCATCTATATACTTTTAGGAACTAGATAATCCTTTGGATTTTTTGGTTTTGTTTCATTCTTATAATGGCTTAAAAAAAATGGTTTTTCTCCTCTACTTTGTCAGATTCTCTTCCCACGCAAAGATAGCTGACTGCTATGTGCTTTTTAACTCTCTGATGTATATAAACAAAAGTATTATTTCCACGTTGTTAAAGAAAAGTATGGCTAATACAGTGTAATTGTATTATTACATTATGATTTAGCTGTTGATCTCTGCTGCAGATGCTCAGGTAAAATACAGCAGCAGGTAAAGTAGTTTATTTTATGTGCCCCCTCAAAGTGCATTTCTGTCCCTCTTCTGATTGATGTGCACCTGGATGAGAAGGTGTTTCATGTGGATGTGGACCCTTCATAAAAAAGATGAATGACACTCAGAACAACCCATTATGTGCGCAATAAAAACGTACCTAAGGGTAACATATCAATTTATTAACTGTGGAATAAATGCATAAGCCAGGAAATAAATAGTGGTTATTTCTGAGGCCTGTGATGGGTTGCTATAAATAGGAAATGCCAGTTCTGCAGCGTGTCAAGTGGTGACACCAGTGCTAATAGCATGCTGTTCACTGGCACTGTAAGACCTTGCTGTTAAGTTGGGGTTTTTCTGTTGTTTGTTAACTATTTTTTAAAATCTTACCTTGTGAAAGACTCTGTAGGCAGTTTTGTGCCACCTGCAATACTCTGTTACTTTCTCACTGCAGGTCCTGTCTGGCTGTGGTGTCTACGATGGCACAGAAATCCACGAGGCATCAGCGTAAGTTGCTTTATCGGACTGTAGGCTCAAAAAAAGTCTCCATTACATTGCAGCAGTCTGTTTAATTTAGTTTTGCTGTCTCTGGCCACCAGAATTACTCTGAGAGATGTATGATGAAGCTTTCTCAGTTTTCTCACAGCATAATTGTGAGCTCAGGCTGCATTCTTTTAGAACTCAGTGGCTGTCCAAAGATGCAGCACCGTGCATGTGATGCCAGAACACTGAGTTTGAGAGAGACTCTCTTCAGAAATAGAAATTCAGAGTTCCAGATTCAATCTCAAGAAAGTTAGATACAGACTTAATTTCAGAATCACTTTGAGTTTCCATTCCTGGGGCTAAATCTAACAGCAGCATTGTTAATGCTCAAGTGGAATTGACTTTTACTGTGAATTAGTAAGAGATGTGTCACCTAGACCTAGATTAAATGTTAATTGTGGGATTCTTCCATAACACCTGGGAACTTGGAAAAAGGAAGCTTTTGTTGTTCCTGGTGGCCTGCTTTGGTAGGATATGTGTTTTTTCTCATCTTTCAAAATCAGATGGTGGAATATTTTTAGCAAGACTTGGGGGCCAGCTAAAGCCTCTCCCATAAAAGTTTTCTGCACGTTTTATGTCCATTTTTGTAGCGTCCTGGTACACCTGAGCCGTGGGGGAGCTGAGGTTCACATGTATGCTCCAGATGTCCCTCAGATGCATGTCATTGACCACAGTAAAGGGCAACCAGCTGAAGCTGAGTCAAGGTAAATCTATGATGTGTTAGGCATTCTTCAGACATAGCAGCCTGTAATGCTTCTGGTAGCACTTTGCTGAATGCCTTTAGTAGCTTTATGCCAGCTGTGATGGTTTTCTTGGAAAGATACTACATGAGTTTTCTGGACTTGATTATATACAGTCTGTCAGTGCCTGTGTTTCCTAGCAGTAGCATTTCAGAACCATCTAAAGCTTCAGTTACTAAATACAATGTTCTTGCTTCCTCCCTTCCTCAGCCTCGTTTTCCTCTGCAAAACTTTATCTACACTGTTCTGTGTGCAAGTGCTTAATTAATCCCATTGTTTTATTTCTGGTTCTTCAAGGAATGTTTTAGTAGAATCTGCAAGAATTGCTCGTGGTAAAATTGCGAGCCTGGCTAAGCTCACTACGGCAGACCATGATGCTGTGATATTCCCTGGTGGATTCGGAGCTGCCAAAAACTTGTGAGTGCCAACTAAGCATCAGGTTCCTCAACTAAATATTCATAATTAACTGTGGACAGAGCTTGGAGCAACCTGGTCTAGAGAGAGTTGTCCCTGCTTATGGCAGAGGGGTAGGAGTGAGATGATCTTTAAGGTCCTTTCCAGCCCAAACCATTCTGTCATTCTATGAACCATGATTCACACAGTCAAATCAATGAATGGCCTTATTTACTACATATGTAGCTCCTACTTAATAAGGATAATGCCTTTCAAACTCTTGTCATTGTCTTTTTTAAAATTCTCTGAACAATGTTGATGAGAATTCAAGAGTTTAGATAATGCACAAGAAGTCCTCTTCCTTCCCCCTAGTGGTGTTTCTTTTTGGGTCTGAGGGAAGTGAAGGTAAAACTTCTGTGAGTTCAGGTGCTTGTAATGTTATTATTCTGTTTCTTCCACTCTGCCTACCCAGAAAATCCCCTCTTGTTTTATAATGTAAAACAACAGCTGTCTCAAGAAAAAAAAGGAAACAAAAAGCGTTAGCCATGTGGAATACTGATTATCTTGCTATTGACATGCTTTTTTGTTTGCTTTGAGAAACATGAATGTTACTTCCCTTTTCTTCTTACATATTTTTCTTTGAAAAGATTGCTGTTCAACTTCTCAGTAATCCTAGAAAGCTGAGGTGATAATTCTCATTTCTAGATGTTTTTATTAAGTAAGGGACTTTCTGGCAGACCAAAACCTTAGAAGAGAGACATTTTGGCCAAAGCATTGATGATCATCTACAGAGTGTTTGGGATGATCCTTTGGAGCCAGTCTCAGGGCAGATAGGCAAACACCTCTGTTTGTAGGTTTATACTGAGCTTTGTATAAGTTTCTTGTTGTGACAGATCTACCTTTGCTGTTGATGGGAAGGATTGCAAGGTGAACAGAGAAGTCGAGCGAGTCCTGAAAGACTTCCACAAAGCAGGCAAACCTATTGGGTACGTTTGTGAGTTGGATGGCATTTGTTTGAAGGTGTGAGCCTGGAGACAACCTGTGTTTTGTTGAAATGTGCAGCCGTTGTTGTTGGAACTGGAAAAAGTATCTTCTGTTTTGTATGATTTGCAGCCTATTTTGTAAACATGTTTTTCAAGATGTGTGGTATAGGTGTTTGTCAAAGGTGAGGAAATGCTGAGAGGAAATTGCCTTGTGATGTCTTTCAGATTTTCAAGGCTGTGTCCATTTGAATTGTTTCAGTTTTGAGCAAGTTCTGGAATAGTGCTGTTGTAGAATTGCTCTTACAGTTCCTTCTGTTGCAGCCTGTGCTGCATTTCCCCAGTGCTGGCAGCAAAGGTGCTCTCTGGTGCTGAAGTAACTGTGGGCCACGAAGAAGAGGAAGGGGGCAAGTGGCCTTATGCTGGGACTGCAGGAGCCATCAAAGAGCTGGGAGCAAAGCACTGCGTGAAAGAAGTAACCATATCCTTTCCGGGTAATTTCCATGTTGGGAGACAGTTTAGAAATGTGTCATTAAAGGAATGAATGCATGTAAGATCTGTGCTTTTCCACGTAGATTTTCCTGGGAATGTGCAGTGTATAGCAGATAGCAGTGGTACAGTACAGGATTAGAAACTCTTCTGTACACAGCTGTGTAACTACTACTGTGCAACAACACTCTGGGAGTTAGAGGTTGTTCTTAGTCAGCTCCCTTGGACACCCGGGAATGCACTAAGTGCTGAATGAATTTTCACTTAAAACTGGCATGAGTTACAGCTGGTCAGTTCTCTTTGAGCTTTTTATTCTTCTCCTGAAGTATAATGCTGCTGTCAGAGTCTCTGAGTCTCTGTACTCAGAGACGTTTCATTACAAAATCAGTGAATTTTGTAGGTTTTCCTGTGTTTCCTGGTGTTTCCACAGGTTTCTCGTGCAGCATTTGTATTTCTGGCAAAAATACCTTGTCATAGATTGGATTATAGGTTGCAGCTGTCTTTACAGCTGTATGATAACAAATTTGTATTTACAGCATATTTGGAGGTAGTTTTTATAGGATAGTGGAGTTGTGAGGTTTTGTCAGTGCTGATTGATTTTGCAGGCAGCATCTGCAAGTGCTGTGTTTTCCTTAACTCCTTTTTACGAAGCTCATGTGGATACAAAAAATAAGGTGGTGACCACCCCAGCATTTATGTGTGAAACAGCATTACACCATATCTTCGATGGCATTGGCGCAATGGTAAAGAATGTGCTAAAATTAACTGGCAAATAAAATCAGAAATGTTTAAATTTAGGGTGTAGTATCAAACATATCATGGACCAATGGAGACATTTGCACCTGCTTGTCCTGTTCACACTCAAGTGAATGCTGATATGAAGCTGAGTGATTCCCAGCTGCAGGATTTTCCGTGCCTTTTTGAGAGGGGCATTACAGAGGACAAGAAGCCTGGCCTGAGACACAGAGCATTTTCTTGAGCTTTTCCATCTGGAGAGAGCGGTCTGGATGTGTTCTGAAACAAGTCTTCCCAACACACCAATGTCAAACCAGTTCTAAGGGGGGAAAAGAGACTCAAGGCCCTTTCAGAAGCTGAGGGCAGATGAGTTGTAGGGAGTTGGCATGTGACAACATACCTAGTGGATGAAGAATGGGAGTAGAGAGGATTGGATGCATGGTTCAGGGTGTATGTGCTCAGGCCTGTGTCTGGGAACTAAAAGCCAGGATCATCTCTTGAAGGAAAAGACATCTTCCACACGTTCATTTAGCTTGGTATTAATGAAAAGGGATTTTTTTGTTTCCATTTGAAAGAACCCCGTTTTCACAAAGTCATTCTGAACACCAATCAGCAGCAGGACACAACTGCCACAACAGTAGCACTTTGAAAAACTCATCCATTGGCCCATTATAGTTTTAAAAGGTCTTGAAATGAAGAAGAACCGCTCATGTGACGCACAACTCTTAAGGACAGCATCCCTGTTAAAGCAGTTATATGACAAGTAGTGAATGGAAAAAGCAATCTCAAATTATCCTAACTTCCCCTGCTTTAGGGTAATAAAGCTTTCTCCAAAGAAGCATTATTGAATGTCTGGAATAATGATGTATAAATAAATTAATTTCTGCCTTTATCTCATGCATGTCCTTTCACTTTTGTTTGGGAGCTGCCTTTGATAACTTAAACTGGTTGTGTAGTGTTAAGCATAAGTTATTTTAGGAGTTTTCTGGTTTTCACTTCACCAGGTTTGTACATTTTTCCCATATAGAATCCAGCAGAATCTCCTCCACCTCTTCTAAGTTTTTTTTATCACCTTTGTTTTGTTGAGCAGAACACAATATTTCTCAAATTCAAACAAACAAGCAAAATGGAACCCCTTACCATGGATTGAAGTTTCTCTTCCACAACAGACTTGGTGAAGTGAACCCATATTTTAAGGGAGAATTGTGCGCTTCATAAATGAATCTACAAGCCTTACACTGAGTTGGTATATGGCAAGTGCCATCTGTGGCTGAACACTTGCCAGGGGTGTGGAGTGACTTTTTTTTACTGGGGGGAGTGAAGAGAAGCTGGAGTGTGAGTGTCAGGCATGCTCAGCTTGCTCTGTCAGTGTTCAGGGAATAATAAACAGTTTTGCTTCTGGAGCCTCTTGGTGATTAATTTTTTGTCACTGAAAAAGAAATCCCATTTGGATTTAGAAGACTTCAATTTGTAACTCAGTGCTGGCACTGTTTCCTTGGGGGATTTCAGAGATTCCCTGTGCAGATCACCAACTTCAGTGAGGTTACAGAGGAATCGTACACAGGCACCAAGTCATTGTGAAAGTAGACATGGTTCATAAAGTGGATTTTGTACATTATCTGAAACCTTTTTTGCTTATGCCTCAAATTCTTCATGAAATTTTCAGTATCAGGTTGATAAGAAACAGAATTTAAAACACTGCCACTATATAATTCAGTGCAAAAAACTCTCATAATCTTTGCTTGTACAGAGTGGATATTTTTAGTATCAATTTTATACGCAGAGGCTTAGCATAGGATGGGAGGTCATTGTTCATATAAAATGTAATAACACTTTAAAGTGCATGTGTTTCCCACATCTGCAGGAGGTTTAAAAGAAATTTGGTAACAGAATATCACACAGCAGAAATGGCATTGAAATCCCCAGGATGGAAGAACAGCTGTTGTGCCTGTGTTAACAGTGCCTTCCTCTTCTGCAAGAACTCAACTCTGGGTAAAACCTTCCCATGAACTCCCTCACCACAGCAGGGCTGAGGGTTGGAATTTAAGGTTTAAGGAATTTAAGAAACAGATCCTATTTAGTGCAGTGATGGTGGCACAAAGCTTGCTTAGATTCTGAATCTTGGATTCAGGTGCACTGGGGAAAAAGATTATCTTTCGAAGAAATTGCTGTTACGATTCAGTGACCAGCTGTGGGAATTTGGTGGCTGGATTATCCAGATGAAGTCTCTTGGCAGTCTTCAACTCTTTGTACCCTTCTTTTTTGATTTCTCTGAATTTAGAGAGATGGGGTTTTTTAAGGGAGAAAGAATCATGCACCAGAATTGCCTTTCATTTTTAAAATTGTCCTTAGTTTCTCAGTAACGTGTTGACTACAAACCTTTGTTATACACATTTTTCAAGGGCTTGGTGGTGTGGGTTTTTTTAGTTGTGGTTTTTGTTTGTTTAGTGGTTTTGGTTTTGGTTTTGGTTTTTTGTTATCAGTAGAAAGTTGTTTAACTTTGGTGAAAGATGTAGGATTGTCATCTTGGCTTTCAGCCCGCGTAAATTTTAGAGGGAAATTCCATGTGCCCTTAGAGATTATTATTAGAGATTTGTCTGCAAAGCTGGGATTTTTCTTTCCTTCCGTAGGGCATATTGGAGCTGGTGAGGGGTTTGCTACTTTCAGCCAAGTGGACAGGAGTTTATGATTAATACGTTTTGCTAAATGCTACCAGAAATAAGAAGTGAAAGAGGCTTCTTGAAGCCTCCACCAGGAGTCATGCAATACCTGGCTTACGGATTCCTGACATTTCTCATCTTTGGGAAGCATTTAAGAGCTTTGTGCTACTGAAAGGGAGTTGTAATAATTGTGTTCCCGCTCGAGTTGCTCTTGTAGTGCTTGCAGGGTTAACTTGGAGGGGTGGGAGGAGTTGCTGCCTGCCAGCTGTGATTCTGCTCGTCCCCTTTTGCCTCATTGATGGTTACAGACAAACTCCGTTTTATGAAAGGTTTCTCTGCGGGTTGTTGCAGTGTTCCCAAATTTGGCAAGGGTGCTTTTCTAAAAGCAGAAATGAGAGTCGGGGCTTGAGAAGCCCATTTTGTTTTTTACCCTTTGATTTGTGGCTACAAGAGACACTTTTTTGGGGGAATTAAAAAGCCAGCAGAGGGCACTTGGTGAACAACGTTCTGTGCAGGGTTCCACTTACTCGGGGACAATATTCCAGCTGTATGACAGCTGGAACGTGGGACAGTTCTGTAGGGTAGGTGTTTTGACATTTTGGATGCATATAGAGAATAAAACAAATACTGCTTCCTCCTAGCTTCACAAAAATAAATAGGACATCCAATTCCATTGCAATGAATGCATTTGTCCTGCTGTCTTGTTTCTCTGAAAGTATAGGAGCAAACATACCTGGATAAAGCTCTAAAGCCTTCCTGTAATATAGTTATCACTGAAAAAATGAGGAAAAGTGTAGTATACAGTCATGAAAGTACACAGTGGGGTCTGGTGGTTTTTTTTGGAGGGGGGTTGTTCTGTGGTTTGTTTGGGGTTTTTTTAAATACTAGTGGTGTTACAGCCAAAGTGACCTAAAATGAAGCTTCGTAGGGCAGGACTTTTATCAGGCCAATAAATATTCCTGGAAGGAAACACGCTGTTTCTTGAAGTGTCTGTGGCTTTGCAAGCTAGCAGTATTTTGTATGTGTGTATATGCACTTATTTATTATTTTGGTCAGAGTGGGAACTTAGATAATCCTCCACCTGCAAATAATTAGGAGTTGCCTGCATTCCAGGGCTTGAGCCTTTTGTTTGACCTGGTTTTCTTCTTCCTGAGACTTCAAGTGCCCAAGGGGAAGTTAGCTTATTGTATGGGTGAGCCTTAGCCCTCAGGAGAATTAAGGAGCTGATATTTGGTTATTTTTTCCAGGGTGATTTCAGTGGTGGCCAACATCTCTGCAGAAAGAGAGAGAGAGAGAGAGGGGAAGAGAAGGGTCTGAACTGGGACTATCCCACAAGCTGAAACAGAAGTGGCAGCAAGGCTTGCATCACCCACAGCAACATCATTTCCTGCTGCATATTTAAAAATAGTCACCTTCCTTGCTTGTTTTCAGTATTTTTCAGTACTATTCGTTCAACTTCTGAGTGTTAGGCTATGCAATGACTGCTCTCAGGCTTAGCTGAATTAATGGTGAAAATTCCAGTCTAGGGAAGGTGTCCCTGCCCATGGCAGGGAGTTGGAACTGGATGATCTTTAAGGCTCCTTCTGACCCAAACTATTCTATGATTTTATGATTCTGCATCAAATGTGTCCACATCAATTTCTTGCTGATGTTCTCTATGGGCCATTTCTCCCACATCACATGAAACTAAAGGGAGCTAACAGAGGAAAGCATTAATCAGATAATCTGGCCTCACTGTAAACTTAAAAAAAGATGATTAACTCCTTGTCTCTTACCAGTGTCACTGCCAAACACTGAAAAAAAAATTAACTCACTTTTACAGCCATTCTTTGGCAAGAATAATGTCCAAGGACCTCTTAAAAATTTCTTTAATATAGTATATTATCAGCCATATGCTCCCGCCATATGGAATACGTAGGTGTGGGCCACCAAGGTACTTCAAGTGAGAGAAGTGGAAATTGCTCCTTAAATGTGTGAATTGTTTTTGTGCTCCTTAGTTTTCAAAGCAATCCCTCTTGTTCCCAGTGAAACTCTGGAAGACACAAGAACACTCCTCACATTCTGCACAGTGAGTGAACCCTCAAGACAGACACTTCCTGTGTCATCATCCAGGCAAGGAAGGACAACTCAAGGTCTGCTGGTCACTTAAACCTTCATTTGCAGGAATTTAGAATAGTGGTCGTAGAAAACCACTGGGAATGGCATTAACTACAGCTCTGGGAAAATACAGTAAACAGGGACATTTAAACATCCCAACTACTGCTGCAAATCTGAGTAATAAAAAAGGAGAGCTATAAACAACATTTAGAGGTCACCCAGGCCGTTCTATAGTCACACAGCTCACACTTGTGAGTGGAGGTGCTCACAGCACAGAACAGCACACAGAAATCACAGCAATAATTAAATTTAAAAACAGATGGATGATACAACAAGGAAATAAATATTATTTTCCCAACAACAGCACAGTATGTGGACTCAAGTATAAAAAGTTTATGCCATGTGGAATATTTTAAAAAACATGAAAGCATCAGAGTCTTATTCATATCATAGCTTTACAAACGTGGTGGTTTGAGCCTGGGTTGATTGACAGTTGTTTAAACCAATGACGCTTCTCGAACTCTACATATTTAAACCACATGGAAGGTTGGTTAAACGAATATCTTGGAGGGTGGGGGATTGGACGGGCTGGCTGTTCCGGGCCAGCCCGGGCTAGGCCAGGTCCCCTTCCCCAGCGAGGGCAGAAAGCTGCTGGGGAAAAAGCCATCCCGGCTCCAGGGGCATCCGGGATCAGCCTTAACCACCAGGCAGCTAAGAAGCAGCTATTGAGTTGCTGCGCAGCTGAGACCACCCGGCGCAGCTTTTGGGACCAGCGAGCCTCCCTTCCCCTCCACACAGCCGGCACAGCCCCACACAAAGCTGTTAGAGGGTCAGCGGAGCGTCCCTGCAGCCAGAACAGCATGTGCTGACTGAAGAAGACACCGTGCAGCCAACAGCTTAAAAGGAGCGAGGCTTTCCTCAATATAAAGCCTGAACAAGATCGATTTCTTAACATGGCAGCCCCCTGGGTCAGAAAGAAAGAGAAAGTGAGGGACGTGGGACGGAGTCAAGATGGAGGCGGGGAAAAAGAGGCGGAGGCGCGCTTTTCCGCGCGTGGGTTAAAAATGATTTCTGCAGGCTGTGGTAGAGACTGTAATGTCACAGACTGTTCTGTCACTGTAATCCTGTTTGAAGTACATGGGGAGATGGGAAATTCAAGTGCGGCCTAAGGAGATGTGAGAAGTGCCTATGCCAGGCTATATAGAAGCAGTGAAAGGCTTTTAGAGACTTGATGAAGTAGAGAGCCTTTGTTTTCAGGCCAGAATAACTCATCTTTAAAAAAGACTGAAACCCTATGTCTATGGGCCCATTCCTACGGTATGGATAGACCATGAGGTTTCCTATGGGACAGATGTTTTCCCTGCAACAGGTTTTTTTTCTCGGGCGGACTGTTGCAGGTAACAGTTTGGAAACCACATTACGCAGAAGAACACTCTTGTTTCCCAAATGTTGAAGAGACGTTTAAGAACAGCAACACTGATCAGCCCCATGTTGTTTTCTCCTTTGTGCGAATTGGATAAAAAGAGGAGGTGGTGGAGGGAAAAAAAAAGGGGGTTGTTTTGATGCCTTGTTATTTCTTTTTTTTCCTTTTAATTCTATTAATAAATTTCTTTATATTCCTTAAAGTATGGAGCCTGCTTTGCATTTCTCCGAATTCTTATCTCACAGAAGATAAAAAGGCAAACTAAACCACTACAATTATTTTGGTGTTTCCACCCGGTTTTTGAACTGAACCTGCTACAAAAAGCAATTTTAATGGGCTTTATTTACAGATGATAATCTATTAACACCATTTCTTCAGTAATTTTTCACAGCAACCATAAAAGACAAGTTCTACAATTTTTTTTTTTTGCAAAAATTTGGTAGCAATTAAATAATATATAATCTAGCTCATATGTTTATACTTGGCCTATTACTAACACTTAAGTTCCATATGCAACACACTGGATGTGTCTGTGTTCTTGTACAGTTATTACAAGGGTTTTATCTTCAAAACACACTCTGATAATGAATACGTTAGTCTATTTACATGATTGGACTTCTAATATTTTTCAGTTTATGGCCACAAAATTATGATGCTGACAGAACAAATGCCCAATACTATCTAAAGCAATAGTTAGGAAGTTTCTCCCGCTGTTGTCACAAAACAAACCAAAACAAAGTGAGGAATCTTGACAGATTTTTGATCTGTGAACAACATCAGCTGGAACAAATTGCACCGCTTCAGCTTTCTCCCCCTAAACCAGGAATGACTCTTTTCCAGCACTGTGCAGGGATGGTGTTGGGGAATTTATAAAATTCACCAATTCACTCCCTGAATTTATAAAAATGCTTTGAGCTGCCTGCATCAAAAGGGCTTTGTATGGCTTGTTGATGGGAAAATTCTCCCGCTGAGATTTCTGCATTAGTGTGTTCTGGGTTTGAAGCAATTGGGAAGTTTACCTGTCTTCTGTGCCATAAAGGGATTTGTGTAAAAGATTCTGGTTTGGGGCTGAAATTGCAAGATTACTTGAGACATGCAGGTGTTACTGAAATGGGTTGCCTTGTGTTTTAATTCTCTTTTACATTATTGGAGGGTACTGTGAAAAAAAGGGAGCAAAAGTCCTTTCTTTATTCCAGCATTAAATGTGCATCTGGGCTGGGAGCACAAGAAGGGCCCTATGCTACAATACCTGGATTCCTTAAATACAATCTTAACACTATTTGCGTATTTGGTTTTGCAATTTACACAACATATTTACATAACAGTTTGCATTACATATGTATTTACATGACATTTCTGGTGACCTATGGGTTCCTGGTGGGCAGGGATGCCCACAGAGCAGGGCAGGTGAAAAGCAGCATCCTCCAGTGCCCTGGTGGAATTATTGAGAGGAGGAGGACTGGAGGCTGGACAAGGCTGCTGCAGGTGACCCCCAGCGTTGCTTCTCTCCTTTAGCACTGGGCACAGCCCTGCCAGGGCTCCTCTGGGCCCTTGCAGCTCAGTTCTTGCTGCTGCCATTGCACCACTTGTGCCCAGGCTCGGTCTCTGTTTCCCATTGCTGCCAAGAAGCCCAGCATAGCAATTTTTGGCAGGTAGAAAAGATGGGCATAAGTAACAATAACAGATTTAAGAAGAAAA
>WEIT01040338.1:467408-479279 GCA_013389985.1 Dryoscopus gambensis | reverse complement strand
CTCGGAGAAGGGCGCTGCCCCCGCGGACAGGGCGGGCTGCCGCTGACAGGTATTAGCCAGAACGATGGGCAGGAGAGCAGCGGGAGAGGGAGCCGCTCGCCCGGCCCGGGAGGGGTTTTCCGCAGTCAGAGCCTGGCGTGGGTTTGGCCGCTGTGAGCTGGTCCAGTGTCTCCTTGACCTTGTGTTGTTTGTACGTGTGTGTGCAGCAGCTTGTGGCAGCTCCGCGGCTCCCTCGGTTTTACCGATTCAGTCCCTTTAAGGTTCTCTTTAGGGTTAAAAAACCCACCAAAATAGCTGGGTTTGGTTGGTTAGTTTGTCATGTGCTCACTTCCTGCAGGTGTCCGGGTGCAGGGGAGGTTTTAAAGGGCCCGCAGCCATTCTGAGAGGAACCCAGCGCATTCCGTGCCTTTGGAGCTGCTGGGAAGGTGGCACAAGGACACCTGTGAGAGGGGACATGGAAGGTACAGAGAGTCCATCTCTGAGCAGGGCTGAATCACAGAATCACGGAATGGTTTGGGTTGGAAGGGACCTTAAAGACCATCGTGCTCCACCCGCTGCCATGGGCAGGGACACCTGCCACTATCCCAGGTTGCTCCAAGCCCTGTCCAGCCTGCCCTCGGACACTTCCAGGGGTGGGGCTGCCACAGCTTCTCTGGGCAGCTTGTGCCAGTGCAGAATGGGCAGCTCTGAGCAGAAGGAGAAGCTCAGAGAGGAGACTGTTGTGCAGGATAATTGGCAAAATGGCTCAAACCAAAGATGGTTAAAACAAGATCTGGGATGATCTGACAGAAGCTTAATTGCTGAGCCAGGGCGCAGCCTCTGAGGGTGTCTCTGGTCATATGACAGCACTGGTGTCCCTGCCGTGCTGTGGTTTTTCAGTGGTGCTTTTGTCTTGAAATGCTCAGGTAAAGGGCATTTTGCAGCTGTGTTTTGCTGGCTTAGAGAGGCAGGTTGCACTTGGATAATTTTGTCAGTATAGCATGAGGAGTGCAGATGTGGGGTTTTTTAGGAGGTGTCAGAGAACCTTGAATGGGGGAATTAGTAGTTTATATCAAAAATCAGTGGAGAAAGATGAAAGATCTGTAAGCTCGTAGTAGATCTGTGTGTCTGCAGTGGGGTAGTGGAGAAAGGTGAAGTGCAGAAGGAAATGGAAAACTGGAGCAGTTCCTAAATGGTTTAATGTTTTTTCTGTGTTAAAAAGCCTGTTTGGAAACATAACATTCATGCCTTGTGTTCCTGTCCATTTTATCCTGAGAAAGAGGATCTTTGAGCCTTGAGGCTGATCTCAGTGTGTGCTTTGTGTTCTCAGAGGGGAAATGAGCCGAGGGTTGCTGCTGAGGTTTGAAAATCTGGCGCAGCTCCGTGGTGCCTGCCAGCAGCTGCGTGCCCTGTCCTCTAGGAAAGTTTGTGGAGCACCATGGAAGCCTGTGCAGCTGTCTGCACATCCCGTGGGGTCCCTCCTTCTGCATCCACAGCTCTGGCAAAAAGACAGATCAGTCAGTGCTGCCTTATCACAGTGCAGACATCTGGCCACAAAGGAGGTAATTAAGGACATCCAGTAATCCCTGGGTTTGTGTGGAAAATACAAGAGCTCAGTTTGAACATTTTAATAAATTTAAAAAAGGCACTTTATTCGTGAATATAGAGAAGTTGTTATAAATCTATAAGACAAAATATACTTAATGTATAATTGTATAATTTTTTTGCCATTCCCTTTCGAATACTAACTTAGACCAATAGTATAATGAATTTTTGCTGACACTGGAGGAAATTATAACAAACAGAAATGGAAATGGTTTCACTGATTTTTTTCCTTCTTCTGAAAAAGTAAAAATCCAAAAAGCTTAAGGGTAGTGTGCTATACATTTAAAATGTTCATTATGATGTGTCAAGTCATTTATTTATTGCAATTGGTATTGTAGTAAAACAGGTGTGTTTACCTCATATGGCTCATTGTCTTTTTAATACTGTTTTTGTTATTTCTTAGTTTATGTGTTCCTATCTATGTGTCTAATTCCATGTAGGAGACAAAAAAGAAGAAAAAGAAGATTCCCCTACTGAGAGGTGAAGTGGAGATAAGGCCGAAGATGACTGTGGAGGAACTGGCACGAGCTATGGGCAAAGACATAGGTGAGAACCTGCTCTATGGTCTGAAACAGCAAAATCTGTCACACCCCTTCCACCAGTGGCAGAGGCAAAGATGTCTCCAGTGGCCTTAGTTGGTGGTTGCTGATCCGTCCCTTGGGAAGGGAGGTTGTACCCATCCCAAAGGAAGTGTTGGGAGACACAGTGCAGGCTAAAGAGAAGAGAAGTTGGGCCATCCCAACTACCAGGCCAGACATTTAAATGGGAAGGAGCCAGGTCTGTCTGCCACCTCCAGCAGAAAGGCCTCAGATCCATTCTGGCAGGCTCCTCCTTTGGGCTGTGGTTCCCAGGGGCTAAATTATTCCAGAAGGAAAACATCACACCCTGGTTTGTCAGAGCTGGACCCCTGCGAGTTAAGATCTCGTTGCTAAAGAGCTTCAGCCCAAAATCCAGAGTAGGAGTAGGAATTTGGGATTCAGGAGCAATTTGTGTTTCATTAGAACAGTCATTTGATTAACTGGGAGCGGGCAAGACTTGCCTGGAATTGCTCCCTGTAACAATTTTTGACTACTGTAATATGTTCTGTGTTTCTACAACCAAAGAAAGGAGCATATGATCAGATTTATCAAATTTCCTTCCTCCTTGAATCACTCCTTGCTGTTTGCTTTAGATAAGTTTCAGTTGTTTTCTTTTTTTGGAGTTAGTGGAAGTAAGCTATGAATATCTGAGTGAAAACTAAGCTAACAGAGTAGTAATTTTCAGTAAATCTGCAAAAAGTTCTTCTCTGCAAGTATGCAGATTAATGGCAACTTTTAGATAAATCTAACTAAAGGAAAACTGCTTTCTGAGTAATACTTATTAGCATAAAGAAAATAATGAAAAAGTCTGATGAAGTGGGTTGGGGTTTTTTTTGTCCCACATGTTTTTGTGGATGTAATTGTTAAATGTGTTTGTGATTTCTACAGATCATATTTATGAAGCACTGCTGTACACAGACATTAACCTTGATTCAGTAGAACCAGATTCCATCTTACGTGAAGACCACGTCAAGATGATTGTTCAAAAATCAGGAATGAAGTATAAATCAGCAAAACTGAAAGAGGAAAAGGAAAGAAAAAACACAGATGCTGTGAAGAGGCAAGTTCTGAGCTGCTCTTTTTGGCTCTTTTGGTTCTGTTTCTTTCTGCAGATGTTTGGGGTGGAGGCAGCGTCTACTGTGCAGCACCGAGTGCTGGTAGATGGCTCTTCTTAGCCGTCGTGGGCATGGCTCAGTGAATTTTTTTTGGTATTTACAACTCCCATTTTTGCTGTAATTACAGACCTCCTGCAGACCCAGCAGCACTGACCCCACGGCCCCCAGTTGTCACCATCCTGGGACACGTTGACCATGGGAAAACAACTTTACTGGACAGCCTGCGGAAAACCCAGGTGGCGTCGATGGAAGCGGGAGGCATCACACAGCACATCGGGGCCTTTCTTGGTACGATCCGAGTCCGTGTACTCATGTCTAACACAATTTCCTCTCCATCTCACACAGCAGGCTGACTTGCTGCCAGTTCATTAGGGGAAAAAAGTTGCCACATCAATGGTGAGAAAGGAAACCATAACATAAAATGTCTGTTGCTGATACCTGTCGTGGGTATGTTGATGGAACCTCAAAGTGAATTGTCTGCACAGTTGAAATTAGATTATTTTGGATTATGGAAGATCCCAAGACGCTTTCTGCTTCCTGAGGCTGTAACAGCACCTATGATCTCCATGCCAACAATTGCCCGACTGCCTAAAACATGTCGTTATTATTAAAATGCTCTCAAAGGAGTGGTGCTTGATCTACAATACATCAAATAAAGCTGAGTGAAATGCTGATTTTGAGCTGTACCATTTGTTCACAGTGCACATGCCTTCTGGGGAAAAGATAACTTTCCTTGACACTCCTGGCCACGCAGCCTTCTCAGCCATGCGGGCGAGAGGCACCAACGTCACCGACATCGTGATTCTGGTGGTGGCAGCAGAAGATGGAGTGATGCAGCAAACCATAGAGTCCATCCAGCACGCCAAAAACGCAGGAGGTACAGTGTGGGGTGCTTTGGGAACCTTGTTTTTACCTCTCAAAAAAACCTTCTTGGACTGGAATCCACAGAACTTGGGAAGTAACTGTCCTAGTCCCATTCATCATCCCCTGAGAATGTTTGAAAACCTACTGAATGTTGCAGTAGTACATAAAGATCCTAAAATACAAATATTTAGCGAGAGAGGGCTTCCCTGTTTGGGGTTTTTTTTTGTTCCCTACATGGATAACTCCTCCAGCTTCCTCCTGGTAGCTCAGATCTCGATGGCTGCTCAGGGAAGAGGCACCAAGTGACATGATCTCTTCCAAGTAACTTGCTCTAACCTTTTCTGGCAGCTGTGGTGGTAGCAGCAGGTATTGGTTAGGTTGGTGCTGAGTTTGTATGTTCTCTTTTTAGTTCCTCTTATCCTTGCCATTAATAAATGTGACAAACCTGAAGCTGATCCTGAAAGAGTAAAGAAGGAATTGCTGGCTCACGATGTGGTCTGTGAAGAGTTTGGAGGTGATGTTCAGGCTGTAAATATTTCTGCACTCAAGGTAAGATTGTGGTAGAAAAAATGATGGTGTTCATGGGTGTCTAGTATGTGCAGAGAGATGCATTTTTATTTGGTAGCTGGAAAATAAAATGCTTCTCTTCCTGGTATTTGATACCTTGCCATGAGCTCAGTGCTACTGGCTCTTGCCAGAATTATTTGAAACACACTGAAATGTATTTTGAGGCTCAGACTTCCAGCAAGCAATAATATCTCATTTTTCTTCTGGTAATTCAGTCCAACAGTTTTGTCTCCGATATCCTGAAGTCTTGCCTGGGTGTTAAATGTCATCACATTTCAACGGGGGAATTTGGCACTAAGGGTTCAGCTTCCCATCTCACTTTGATTGGGCACTTCCTTTATTCTGTGTGGTTTCATGCAGGGGGAAAACCTGATGGTTTTGGCAGAGGCAACTGTTGCTCTGGCAGAGATGTTGGAACTGAAGGCAGATGCCACAGGGCTGGTGGAGGGGACTGTCATTGAGTCTCGGAAAGACAAAGGGAAAGGGTGAGTCAGCTGCCACCTCTGCAGCTTCAGTGAAGCACTTTGTAACAACACAGACGCACTGGCCAGGGGACCTGTGCCTCAGTAAATAAAGCTGGAACGCTTTCTTTGCAGTGTTTCTAACTAAAGCCTTGAAATGCTACTCTGCAATACAAGAGGTTATAAACCGATGGGGCAAAGTTCATCATGCCCCTGAAATGAAATCCTGTAACAGGAAGTAGTTTAAAATGGTAGAACTGATGTGTTTTTTAAAAGTCATTAAAAAAGTAGGAATGATGCAGTTAACAGTCAATGCATACAAAATTCTTGACAAGTTTTGGGTAACGTGACGTTCTACCCTGAGGTATCTTAGTCCATTTGCAGGCTCTGTGTGAACAAGGTGTGTTCTGCCCTCTTTAAAAATGAGCTGAATTCTAGAAAGTTGTTGGGATTTGTTGTTTGAGGTTGGTTTTTTTCTGGTGGGGATCCACTTAATGTGTAAAATGTAAAATTTTAAATATTCACTTAATGTAAAATCATCCTGTTGCTGGGTTCACAAATGCCGAGTTTTGGATTGATCTGCAGAAATGAAGAGTACAGTACAGATTTTGGCAGTTTGTAACTCACTTTAAAATTTGGTGAGTGCTCTGGTAAATCATCACAGGAATATTCTGCCTGTGCTGGATCACAAATCCATTCTGGTTGTGTTGTGCCTACACTGACCATGAAGACAGGGAGAAACATCACTTGAATTTTGTCTGTTATTTTTCTCTGCTCTTCACTAGTCCACTCACCACAGCCATCATCCAGAGAGGAACTCTGAGGAAAGGCTGTGTTCTGGTTGCAGGGAAGACCTGGGCAAGAGTGCGTTTCCTGTTCGATGAGAACGGCAAAGCTGTGGATGCAGCCTCGCCAGGCATCCCCGTGGAAATCATGGGCTGGAAGGAATCCCCTTCAGCAGGAGATGAAATCCTTGAAGTAGAGTCTGAGGTACAGAAGGAACTGTTCAATGGAAAGCTCACGCTGCAGGGAGGTGGATGGGAAGGAGCTGAGTAACAAAATAAGTGAGAGCTTTAAATCACCTGGATAATCCCATGAAAGGTCGAGTGTGGGGATTAAGGGACCCGAGCTAGATGCTCTAGAAGAGGAATGAGGGTTTGCATTTTGCCTCTTTGTTTTCCACCTTTCCCCTGCTGGAGGGTCCTCATCTCCACTGGAACAATCCAGTACTTAGGAGATCAGTGTTTTGAGAAAGAGATAACTCTTGTCTGACAAAAAGAAAATGCATAAAATACAGCTTGAAGTAGGTGTTGCGAGAGCTGGAAAAAAAACGGAAGAAAAAATGAACAGTAAATTCTCTTCTGCAGTGCAGAGATACCATAAAAATAGGCCTTGAGTCATGTGGTAGCTCAGGGACGAAAAGCTCTTGTCTCATTGTCTGCCATCTGTGCAGCAAAACTTGTAGTTAAAAGTGAAGGAAAATGAGTGAGCCTGTAGAGAAGATGCAAAAGGATGAAACTGCATTATTGCAGAGTGTTCTGATGCAGTGCTTTAAAGGTAATGTTTCTGTCTTCCTGCCCAGCAAAGGGCACAGGAAGTTGTGGCTTGGAGGACCTATGCTGAACAACAGGAGAAGATGAAGAAGGATTTGGAAGTTATTGAAGCAAGGCAAAAGGAACACAGGTTGGAATACGAGAAGAAGCAGCAGAAGCTGGCCCACCTGACCTGGAGAGAGAGGAGGGCAGTGCTGTACGAGGCCAATAAGCAGATGATGTTGTCAAGGCCTAAGGAGAGAACAGAGATGGATGAAAACACGCTGTCATTAATAGTTAAAGGTGCTGGTCCTGTCTGTGTGCTGCTCCTTTGGTTCTGTGCTTCTCAAATGCTCAGTCTGAAACAGAGCTGTAAACAAAACACAGTTTCTGTTACCAAAAGTTTAATCAGTTTAAAACTGATTATTGGACTGCTCCCCTAAGAGCAGGGGCATCAGAAAACATGCAGTGGGCAGACGATGTGCTTCCAGCAGGGCCAGAGCAACTGGAAAACTTAACCTGCCCAACCCACTTACCCAGGAACTCCTGAGTAAAATCCAGACATAAAAAGCCCTATATAAACATATATATACACATACATAAAACTCTATATATAAACATAATAAAAAGTACAAGCTATAAGCATTTTGCATCAGCAGAATAGAGGAGAGTAACAATTATGTATTAAAGTGGGATAGGAGGAATTTGGTTTAACCTCATTTAGTGATACTCAAGCAGTGACTGTAGTTGAAAACCTGCAAACTTGACCTGACAGTGACAGCAGATGTAGAACCTCTGGCCCTACTGTATTTATCCAGTTTATTTTAACTAAAAGACTTTTTGGATGAATTTTAACATATTACTCAAAATATAGTAAGAGTGACAGATGTCAAAAGACTTTCTGTTGCACAGTGTGGAGTTGACATTAGTTGTATTTCTGTGTCTTTGACTTTCACAAAGTCAGCAGTACTTCCATTTATCCATGCAGGTGATGTGGATGGATCTGTTGAAGCTATTCTGAGCATTCTGGACAGCTACGATTGTGAGGATGAATGTAAACTGGATATTGTCTACTTTGGAATGGGAGATATCAGTGAAAATGATATCAGTCTTGCTGAAGCGTTTAATGGTGTGTGTTTAAAAATCCTTTTACGATTTTGGAATTACTGACTTACTGAAATGGGTAGGCCTCGGTCAGGTTTTGTTTTCTCGGTAATAATTAACAGCATCAATACGGTAAATTCATGCGAATCTTAAAAATGTTTCCTTGAACCTCACACTGGTGCAGGAGGGGAGCCTGGAAGTCTCATGGAAATGGAAGGATTCTGGAAAAGCTGTTGGCAGAAAATCAGTTGTTAAGATTAAACTCTGACTCTTTACTCAGGTTGCTTTCTGATGCTCTCTCAGGGCAAAGCTAGAAAAGCAGGTTAGAAAATCATTTCCTTTTGCTCAGGGAGGCAGCTGGATCTAGGACTGAGTCAGTTGTTGCTGTTCATACCCCATAATTCTGACCTGCTGCAGAGGGTGAGGTCACTGCACCTGCCATAGCCCACAGGTGGGCAAGAATCATTTAGAACTCACTTCTAGCTTTATTTGGACAGCCAAGTTGGTTCTCCAGCCCAAAAAACGAGATCTGTGTCCTTTACATGAGCTGTGTGTGTTATTTTCTGCTTTGATACCTCCAGCTCTGTCATCAGGGACCCTCGGTGGGCTTTTTTGGGCCATTTCTTTTGGTAAGAGGTTTGTAGCAGTCCGTGTGCTGTAGTGGGAGAGGCAAATGCTCCCCCCCTCCTCCAAAAAGAGAAGCAGGAATAAAATGTACCCTGTGCTGCAAAACTGCATTTTAACTGTTCAAAGACTCATCTCTTGTGGTCATCACTTGACAGTTGTTTCATTTATCAGGTGTAATATTTGGATTCAGTGTGAAAGCCAATGCAAGTATCAAAAAGCTGGCTGATAAAAAGGGAATAAAAATTAAACTTCACAACATCATCTACAAACTCATAGAAGACTTGAAGGATGAGCTGAGCAGCAGGCTGCCACCAACTGTGGTGGAGACCACAATAGGTGAGTTTTCATTGACTGATACATTTTTGCCTCAGAATGTGTCTTGAAGTTTATTTGCCAGAGAAATGTTCCTCTTGTATCAACTATTTTATACTCCCCTGTAACTGCTTTTATCTTTTGTTTAAAAGCATGGCACCTAAAAAAATGCAGCCTGCTTCTACCTCCTGCCAGTTTGTTATTCCTATGGACTTCAAATTTGCTTTTTTCTTTTAGGGGAAGCTTCTGTTCTTGACACCTTCTCTGTCACAGTAGGAAAAAACAAAATTCCAGTGGCTGGATGCAGAGTTCACAAAGGGCTGCTGGACAGAAGAATGAAGTTTAAGCTAATCCGTAACAGGGATGTTATTTGGAAAGGTGAGTGGAATTGCCACAAAACATGGATTTGTGGTTGGTGTTTTTAGACTGCTAGTTGCCTGGGAGTTAGTGCAAAGGATCCTAGAGAAATCCTGAATTCTGTCCAGGACGGAGTGGAAAGCCACCAAATGCCAGTGCACTGTTCCCAGACCTTTTTCCAACCACCCATTCTGGTAGGAAAATAGGAGCATCACAGGCTTAACCTGCCAAAAAGAGCTTTCCTGATTTCTTTGTGTATCCACAAAGTGAAACATTCATTCTGCAGGAAGGGCAAACCCAACCACTTCTCTGCTCTGCTGCGGGTGGCCTCTTTCATGCATTTTATCTTTGTAGGATGTTTGTCATCCCTGAAGCACCATAAAGATGACGTTCAGGTAATAAAAACGGGAATGGATTGTGGATTGAGTTTGGACAAAAATCTGGAATTCAGTATTGGAGATGAAATTATCTGTTACGAAGAAAAAGAAGTTCAACAGACAACTTCCTGGGACCCGGGATTTTAAAGACATTTTAACACGTGAACACTAAAGGACATGTATTATATTCCTGGCTGGCCTTTTAACTCTTAGCATTAAATGAACTTGGAGAGATGCACAAGGAGCTGTTCTTTACATCAGAGCACTTCAGACGTTTTTTATATCTGAAACATTCTGCTCTTCTATCATGTCAAGCAACCAGCTGCCCTCACTGGAACATGGGATAAACCCCCAGAGTAACTACAAGCACTTCGACTGTGTAAAACCATCACGGTAAAATATTTCTGATGACAATCCCTTGGATCCAAAATAGCTGAGCCACCTTCTCCCTCCCCTCCCGGTGCTGCTGTGCAGTATTTCAGTGTGTTGTCTGTATTTTGTCACCAGGGCTCCCATACCCCTTTCTCTAGCACTGACCCACTTGCAGACCTGACTCTGGCCCTCTGAATTTCCTGTTCTTCCAGATCAGAACTCTCTCATGGGTAAGAGACCACTTCTAAGGTTAGCTCAGGTGTTGGTTTTCCTCCTTTTACAACTGGTACCCAGTATTCTTTAAATCAAGTTGCTGCTTCAGTTTTATACCAAGTATTTGACCCTAGCTGGCAGGCAGCACCCAAAGGTCCACACATTTTTCTCACTGATCAGAGAGGAAACACAGCGCCACAGAAATAAATCCTTAAACCGTACAGAAGTTCAGATTTTTATTGTCTGGTACATTTACTTGTCTTCTGGCTTGTTGAAGCAGTATGTCAGACAGCACTTGCCACAGTAGTGTCTGTCAAAGTGACTGGCCATGAAGACTCCGGCCCCGCACTCCTCCGAGGGGCACTCCCGGCGCAGGCGGCTGATCTTGCCGTTCTCATCCACCTGAGAAGGACAAACAGGCAGTGCCTCACATACCCTCTCTCTCCACCTTTTAGCAACAAGCATAATTTGGAGGGTTTCCCACCGGCATAGTAAGTTTTTGTAACAGTTACTACATCAAACTTCTTAAAGCATGTGTCAGAAGTGCCCCAGTTGCAACAGATCCTATGTCTTTTATTCAACACACGGGATCTTGGCAAATAGCAGGAGTTAAATACCAAACCCACCAGAATTTGGGCAGACAAATTTTAGGCTCCATGCCCTCCCTGGTGAGAGCTGAGTTTCCATCAAGCTTCTCCTCAAGCTCTGCCTACCTTGTAGTACTTGAGCACTGCAAGCTTAACCTTCTTTCTCTTATGCTTGTTCTTCTTGGGAGTTGTGTAAGACTTCTTCTTCCTTTTCTTAGCACCACCACGAAGTCTCAGCACCAGGTGAAGGGTTGATTCCTGTTTGCAAAGCACATGAAATAGACTCAAAATGCTTTCTCAAGGCAAGTGCAGCATTTAAGCAGGCTTCTTGCTTTTACCTAGAGAAAGTACATCTTAAGGGCCAGGCACTTAGGAAGGCTCTAAAAGGATTACTTGCTATTAAGGTGGCATTCCAAGCTCCCAGCATCAACACTACCCCAGTCCCTTGACTGGGCTGAGTCTATTAGAAACATTTCTCAATCTCAGCAGGAAAGGTCAGTCAGCTCTGCCCGTGCCAGTCCCTGGGTACTGCACTGCTGTGCCCAGCCTCTCCTACTCACTTTTTGAATGTTGTAGTCGGACAGTGTGCGTCCATCTTCCAGCTGCTTCCCAGCAAAGATCAGCCGCTGCTGATCCGGAGGGATGCCTAGTGGTGACATAAAGCAGGAGTAAATGAGGGGCGTGAGCTACCACAGGCTGCAATAAAATCAAGATTGCTGCAGAAAATTACATCTGCGTAAGACACACATCAATCCACAGGAGTGGACTGACAGAATAATATATACAACATATACTGATATCAATATGTAGTAGTCAATAAGTGCCTCTTGAACCTACCCTCCTTATCCTGGATCTTCGCTTTTACATTTTCTATAGTATCAGAAGGCTCAACCTATTAGGAAAAAGAACAACAGAATCAAAACGCGCTGCACATTTTAATTAGCCCAGATAGGCCGAAAAACCACGAGGAGCTCCCGGCACACGCCCGGTGCTGCCACGGCCATTCCGGCCTCCACCGCGTGGCTTGAACCGTCCCACGCAATACAGGGCCGCGTTTCCCCACACATCCCGGGCTCTCCCGGCGCATCCCGCTGCCTCCCGGCACACCCCCGCCTTTCGGACCACCGGCAGGCACGGGCGGCGCGGTCGGGCGGGCGGCGGCGGCGGCGGCTCACCTCGAGGGTGATGGTTTTCCCCGTGAGGGTCTTCACGAAGATCTGC
>WEIT01040338.1:418046-460821 GCA_013389985.1 Dryoscopus gambensis | reverse complement strand
TTTTTTTGTACTACTACATTTATTTTATTTTTCCTATTAAATTGTATTTCTGATTCGAAGTCTCTCACTAGTTTGCTTTCAAACTAGAACAGAAATGAAAGTTCTTGTTGAATCAAACAAGACAGTGATGGGCCGAACCACAAAGTGGGGGGTTGTTTTTGTTTTTGTTTTTTCCTTTGTAGCCATTTTCACAGTGCAACAGGGGTGCATGATCAAATGGCAAGCCTGAGTTAGGTGCTTCTGTTGCTGACATATTTACTTGATAGTTGTTTTGTATTCAGCATCCTCTGAAGTTTTAGAACTCAAGCTACATAAGAAAGTGCAGGTGCAGTGTCAAATGAACACTATCTAAAACAAACTGGGAAGGATTGTACTGGTGTGGCCTTGTATGTCTCTGTTTCCTTCAGAGGAACTTGGTGTCTCCCAATCCAAGACTCAGTTGCTAACCATCCATTGGGATTTAAACCAATTTAGATGTATTATTCAGCAACTTCAAGAATTTTCAGTCACTTTATCTTGAAAAAAAATAAAAACTCTGTCTCCAATCTCAGATATTATTTTGAAGAAGAAGAAAAGGTAGGTAGTTTCACAAAAGGAGAAGGAGCGGTGCTGTCCTGTCACCTCACTGATAAGAGAGATTCTGAAAAGTTTTGGATACTGGCAGTACTCATATTTCTTTTTTCTTATTTATTAATCAAACTCAGAATTTATCATTTTCTCAGTGTCTGACTGACTTCTGGATGAAACTGTTTGGTCAAAATATGTCATCATGGCCCTATTCAATTTATTATTGGCAAGCTCTGAGAAGCTGAATTTATTCCTGTCTGTACTTGACTGGTGTGCTGCAGTCACTCCCAAAGGTCAGCCACAGCCTCATACCTTGATTTATGAAGAAATTAGGCTGTCACAAGATCTTACTGAATGGGAGATTAAAGATATGGGACTGAGATGAAATGGGAGGTTACTTACATAGCCTTATACCCAGGACACTTACCTGAAGGAGGAAGTCACAAGCTATTCTTCCTGCTTCATGGAATTCTTCTGATTTAAAAGTAATTCATTCTCCATCTTCTGTCTTTAATTCATTATTCACTGGAAGAAGTGCAAAGCCCATCCAAGATCCACTTCCAGCTGAGTGCCCTTACCACATAGAAGATGGTTTTGCTCGACCCCCTTGCTAAGAAATTTCATTAGAGCTTGAGGAAGTCATAATATTATTTTTATTGAATTCTTGTCTTGGTGAGATTTTTTTTTTAATATCACTCTGACAAGTTTTATGGAGTGGAAATGAGCATAACTAAGTTTTTTTGCTTTAATCACAGATCTCTTATGTGATGTGAGAGTTAGGTTTTCTGAAGTTATCCAAAGTGAAATAAAATTTTGTGATACAACTTTTACCAAATGACAATCACAGGTAGAAGGTATAAATTCTGTATAAAAGAATTTGTGTTGATAAACAGATAAATGATAAATGTATTGATGAGGGTTGATGTTGGTAGGAGTCTATAAGTGATACTCATTAGGACCTTTTAAGGGAAATCAGGTTATTCAAAATTTTTAATGTTGTTTCTTCAAGCTCTTACCATTATTTCACTTTTTTTTTTCCTACCTTCCTTGTACTCCCATGGGCCAATTATCCTTATACTTGAAATCTCAGCATAGGAGGAGCAATCTCTCCCTGACAGAAGATTACTGATATTAGCATGGTGACCTAATAGGGTCAATGTGGTCTATTTCCATCCCTCTGTAATGCCAGCGAAATCCATGAGTCACACGAAGGATGGCTGGCCTTGGTCCCGTTCCTCCCCTGAGCTCCGTGACCCTCGTTCTGCTCTGGAGGCTGCATAGAGCCGCCTGCTTTGCTGAAGCCATTCGTGAGAGCCGTGGAACAGGCACCTCTGGCCAGTTCTGACCCAGGCTCTCCCAAGCACGGCCACCTACGGCCTGGAGGCAGGAACACTTTGGAGAGATGGCTTTGAAACTTCCAGATACGATGAGAAATCCTGGTAGTTTTGTTCCAAATTAATTGATGGAATCTGCTGTCTAGTCACAGTGCTGCAGACTTCATTAATTAAAGCTTCTCCCTGAATTTAGTAAGCCATAAATTCTGGACTGTGTTTTGCTCCAGTGATACTCAGTCTGACTATTCTGCTGGATAGCTGAAAATGGAAGTAGGTTTTCTCTGAAGAAAGCAGAGCAAAAAATGAAGGATTAGCTTCTGAGCTTTTTGTGGTTCGGTCTGTTGGGCTTAAACTCCAGTTGTTCTCTATTTTATGCTCAACAAAAATAAGCATAGTCTAAAAAAAATTTTTTTTTGAAGTTCTATAAATACAGTGCAAGGGACAGGATTAGCAAGCATGCAGCTGCTGAAGGCAGTTGGGCAAGATGGAGGAAATTAATTTTGAATGAAGCTCACATTGATACGGAATTTTAAAGGTCAAATCATTTCCCAATAACTCACCATTAGTGCCTGATGCAACTGGAACATGTAACTAACTGTGCTTCTACTTCAGGAGTAGAAATTAAATTATAATAATTTAATAAAAAAGAGAGTGAAGTGTCATAGTAGCTATACTCATTTAAGATATATCAGCACAAATATTCCGTGCTTGATGTTCCAGGTGATAGTTGCTCAAAAGCAGGAAAACCTGCACAACCCTCCCTCCTGTAATCATCAGAGCAGCAAGTAGCCAATTACAAGCATTTTGATCATAAACCATCAAGGGAGGGGGAGGCAGCCCATGGAGTTTCATAAACTGTAGGAACACAAAACCGTGTAAGAAGAATGCAATAAAAAAAAAAAAGATTTCTTCCAATAGAACAATATTAGAAAAGAAATCTCTGCTGGACATCTTGCAGAGATTATTATTTCTTGCACAGCTATAGCACCGAGACTACATTCTCATTTCACCACATATTGCTCAAATACCAAGAGACAGACAGCAAAGATGAAAAGAACGCACACTACAAATATTGAAGTAGATCTGGAAAGGTCATTGATAGACACTTTTGTTCTGGTTACTTTTCTGAATTCCAAAATACACAATGAAAAGAGCAGAGGGGGAGAGAGACACTGCATAATTATTTGAAATTTTAGAGCAGATTCTGATTCTAGAGATTAATTACTGGTTAATTTGTACGTCTGAATTCTACTAGGACCAAAATTAAAGAGTAACAAACGTGGTTGAATTGTGAATATAATCTGGGTGTGTAGATAAGCGAAACAACCACTTGCTTGACAGCCTTGAGTGTTAGGTTATTTTATTCAGAACTACACAAAAATACAAGGTGGTTGCAAAATCCCCAGCACCTAATGAGGAGGTTGCACCTCGCTCAGCTGAGCTGCTCCTTTGCTGAGGCTGCTGCTGCGGGGTCGGAGCGCAGCGCCGCTGCCAGAGCACACCCGTGGGCCCGGCCCCTCTCCCTGCTCCCCTCCTCGGCTGCCGTTGCTCAGGCAACGGGATCATTCAGCAGCGCAGGAACACAGAGGGAAACTGTGAGGAGTGGGAGGAGAGAGATTTCCCAAGGGCTGTAGAAAGGGTCGAGGAAAGAGGAGGGAGAATATTAGTACATGTTTCAGAGAAGATATTCGCCCTTGTTGGACAGACAACGTTGCCAGAGGCTCCTTCAAAGCGCTGCAGTTATGCTGCTTTCTGAGTTTCCCATTTGCAGCAGCTTCTTTCCCTCTCTTGGCTTTTGTAAGAGGCGAGCAGACGGAATGAGGTGCCAGGTGCTGAACAGTGTTGATATCCTCCTGGAATGGTGTGCTTAAGGGTTCATGGCAGTGACTTTACCCGGTCAACTTGGGATGAGGCATCTCATCTGATCTGTGTTGGGCCGGTAGCAAAGCTCTTCCGGCACGCAGGGGGCAGTGGAACCTCGAGGAGCCATTGCCAGCGCTCGGGGCTTCTCCTCCCCTTGGCTCTCAGCAGACCATGGTCTCCGTCTCAGGAGGCTCTTGCCCTCAGAATCAGAAGGTTTCTGGTAGCTGGTTTACCAAGTAGGGAAGATGGTGTCTATGATCATCTTCTCTTAGGAAAGAAAATATTAAAAGGAAAAAAAGCACAGCGGCCCCCCCCCCCCCTTACCATTAGCATTTCTACATATGCATTTGTGGTCTTGATCCCGTTATCAAAGCTGGTCAAAGTGAGAACTTGTTCCTGAAATTTCTTTAAACTTAACACTGATGAAAAATAAATGTTTCTTAGTTCTTAACATTACCTCTTCATTATAATTTGATTTAATAGCTATTACTTTTATTTCATCAGTAACAGAACATGAACACCTTGTAGGCTTTAGTTCAGTCTGTCTTTGCAATTCTGATTTCCAGTTAATTAAAACTGATTGGCTGGACTGACATTTATATTTATCACATCTTATGAAGGATCCAGGTTTTCCTTCACATAAATTTTACTGCTGTTCTCTATTAGCTGTTTGTGAAAAAAAGCTTTACACTATGTCAGTTACAGTAAAAAAATGCATCTTAATCTTTAGAAATAGCACTGCAGTCAAAGTTACTATCAACAACAAGGTTTTTCTCCTTAATTGCAAAGAATTACATTGTTTGGATCAAACTGTTTTCATGGTCATTTTTTGAAAGTTCTGAAATGAATTCTTACAGCGACGCTGACAAAAATCTTGGTCATAATTGTATGAATAGCACTTCTCATGTTGGCCGATATTATTATCTCATTACTTCCCTTGTAGAAAATTTACATGTGGTACGTCTCATCTCAGAGAGTAAATTCCTTGGAGCCCTTGTCTTTTGTTCTATATATAGTTGTCCTGCAAATGAAATCCTGTTCATGAGCAGGGCTCTTGTGCAGTGTGGTAATAGAAACCGTAACTTCCTCCTGTGTATTTTTCCATTAAAATGGGAAGTGAAGGCAGCAGCAGAACAATGTTGTTGGCAGACTTGTTCATGCTGTTTGGGCTGGGGAGTGCTCCCAAAGGCTGCAGGGGGCTGGTGGAAGTGGTTTTGCCACTGCTGCAGAACAAATATTCATTCAAATTTTTACACTTTGCCTCCAAGTTTGAAGTTCATCTCTTGAGAAGAACAGCTGGCTACGTTTGTATCAGTCCGCATAGAGGGAATTCTTTGGAATGAGATGTAGAGGAACCAATAAGAGGAATAAATAGAATTTATTAGATCAGAGTAGGGAGTGGTAAAGTCAGTGGAAAGGTGTCAGAAGGGGAAGAAAAGTTAGTTAAGTCATCTGCAAGACAGTGAGTGCTGTGGAAAGAGCAGAAGATAAGAGCTGGCAAGAGGGATGGTGATTATGTGCTGGAATCTGAGGCACTTAGCTGGTATTTAATGTTTGGGGGCAGAGCATCCAGGATCTCCCATTTGGTGGAATGCTGTGACTTTGTACCATGAGTGTGTGATATTCTTCCATAAAATTGTATGTGTCACATCATCTGGTACATAAATAGTTGGTTTTGCTTTGTTACCCTTTTCATCTGTTAAAGAATTGATGGCTCAAGAACAGGAAGAGCAGAGAGGGACAGTGTATTGCTGCACAGAAAGGAAAGCTGAAAGAGGAGACCTGGATGCAAGTGACGAAGGAGGAAAGAGAAGAGGAAGGTTTAATATTGTTTCTGAACTCTCAGATGGTAGAAAAACAAAACAGGAGAAAACTGTAGGAGAGGATACAGAAATTTAAGGGAGCATAGGCAGTCCTTGAGCTGTGAAAATCGAATAATGCAGATGTTCCTAGGTAAACAGCAGGCAATGCTCAAGAAAGCAACCATGAATTCATTTAAAAAGACTGAAGGAATGTCAGAAGACAGGTATATCTTTATTTTTTGGGTAGAAAATATTGTCATCCAGTGGCCCTTCAGCTGGTGGGTGTATAGCTTGTAGGCCTTTCCTTTTTAAATCCTCTAGGCGAGTTGGTTTTGGTTTTTCTGGGAATTTTTTTAGCATACAAAAAGCTCCTTTTCACTGAACTCTTCAGTAGAAGGAGATAGAGAAGCCCAAAGAATGAATGGAATTGTTTACAGTCATATCAGTATTGAACTGAAAACTCTGAAAAGTGAAATTATTCTGTTAGCTGGAGATATTTCTTTACATTGCAGGTGTCGCGGAAGTGTTGTTCACTTGTTGTGTGTGGTTTTCTCCTTTGGGATGTTTGAAACTGGATTGGAGTTGGTGACTGGTGGGTCACTGAACGTGCCGTGGGCACAGGAGCGGTGCAGGCTCAGGGCCATATGCAGCTGCACCAGCGTTGCTTTGGCACTTGCAGCGGGTCTGTATCTTTAATTAGACTCACAGACGAGTAATGCTGCGTGAATTTGCATCCCAACAGTTGCATTCCAGGCTGGGATTTGAAGTGCAAACAGGAACTGGCAGCTGTTCATGGAATATTTGAATACAAGGTTATATTCGGGATTTTCCTTCAGCACTGAGTATGAGTATAAATATTCTTATGCATCAGGATTAATACATCCCTCATTAGTTGCACATGTCTAAATCCTCTTTGCTCTGAGATACTTACAGGGTGGGTTTAGTTATTCTTAGGGTTGATCCTTTGGCAAAAAAATGTATGACAGGGTTTAATAGTTGTACACTTGCTTGTGCTAAGCCCTGCTATTAAATATACTTCTAATTTCCATTTGGTGAGTATATGCAATTTGTCTTCATAGCTGTGGTTTTAGGAACAGGTTTGTATTTTTCTTTAGCTAATGTTTCCAAATTGAGTTTTGTGTCATCAGCAGAGAATTTTAGAGCTGAATTCTTCCTCGTTCTACAGCCTACATGTGGCAGGAAGTTTTTTTTGAAGAGGGACAGCTCAATGGTCTTCTCATTCTAAAATGCTTCTGGAAATTCCCTGTTTGATTCATACACTTGTAAATTTGGATTCTGTTTGTCACTCACAAAAGATACTGAATTCTCTTGTGCCTCATGGGAATATCTGACACTCGGAGGTATTTATTCTGCTGGGTTTGGAATGACAGAGATCCGTACAAACAGCAGTTTGTTCTTTCCAGAACAGTGTGTGATGCCTTTGTCTGCAGAGAGAGAATAAGTCTGGACTAGGAACAGGCACGAACTGGAGTCTTACATCCGTGTGTTTGTGAGCTGCAGGGAAATAGGGATTCACAGTCTTGAGGGATTTGTGGTTTTGAGTCCAGATCTTGGCACAAAACACGCTTTTATCTCTTACAAAAGGTGAATCAGCCTCTCTGCTGGGCAGAATGACCACAAGGCTTAGAGGCATGTAGTCGAGACCTACATTTTGGGGCTTGGTGTCAACTGTTGAGACACGGTGGGGCACCAGCAGCAGCATAACCGGAACAGGGTGTGGCGCAGGAGCTTTGCCGGCCGCTGTGGGGGGCACACTTCCATCTCTGGAAGGGAGAAGGCCTCTCAGAGGTCGCCGTAATCGAGGAGCTGCCGGCAGGTGGCGCCCGAGAACACCGAGTGCCGCCCCGGGCCTTGGCTCGGTGGCTCCTGGTGCGGCTCCCAAGGACCTCCACGTGGGATGTCTCCAGGAGTTAAATCTACAGCAACCGGAATGCACCAAAGCGACACCCGCCCATTGCTCCGCGTAAGAACCGAAGCTGTGCCGAGGCTGCCTGCAGTGCTGGTGACAGGGACAGACAAGCACGGCAGGACTCCGGGGGTAATGCCCGTGGCAGGAGGAAAAGAATCCCTCATTCCAGAGGTGGCTTCTTTAAGTAGTGACTGGTCTGAACCAAATTCATATGACGGATAAACCCCTTGTAAAGCCTTGCAGAAGGCCAGGTCATTGCAAATAAATAATTCCTTGGGTGGGTGTAACAGGGATGGCATGTCAGGAATGATTTTTTTTTTTTTTTTTTTTTTTTGCTTAGTCATGCTTTGCAACACGTGACCAAGTATTTCTTTGCTCTTGTAAGTATTGGAGAGAATAAGATGGGAGCCTAGATGTTGGAGCTTTCTTCTCTTCTGGTCAACACTCAGGTGAAAACACAGAGGGATTAAAGATGGATTAGATAAGCATTCTTGAGGGAGTAGAGAACTCTGGGAAGAGTGCTCTGGCCTATTAATTGTAAAGGATGCAGAAAACTGCCTGGCCATTTTCTGGTTGGAAAAGCACAATATTTATATGTATAATACCATATTATTTAACTTGGTTTGGTTTTGTTGGATTGGATGATTATTTTTTCCTCTGCATATCTTTCTGTTTAGCTGTTTCAGGGTCCCCAGTGTGCCTGCACAATTCTGTTCAGGTGTCCTTTCCTAGGTGTGTCCCATGTGCCTTAAAATGTCGGCAGGACTGGAAATAAAACTGTGACCTATAAATGAATACTGAAACTGTCGTGTAATGCCAGCTTGTCAAGATACAAAGATTTACTTTTAGGCAATTTATTCTCTACAGAGTTCTCTGCCTGATTATTTCAGAACTTTATTGTTGAATTCAATGGGAAAGAAGTGAGGCCGTGCCATGAATATACTTTGTGTGCCTATTTTGATTTAATCTTGTATATTTGCTAGATGATGGGTGTGGAGGAGAGCCAGAGCATGTAATTATTATGTGTTAATTAGTACCCTAAAGCTATATTTAATTAAACCTTTAATAGCAACAGATTACAAATATTCCTGGGAAATAAATTCCTCTTTGTGAAGCAGGCCCATTGTAGCAGCCTAGCTACAAACCTGCAGACTGACAGCTTGCTCCATCCAACACTGATTTTTCTGTGGGGAAAGATAAGAACACGGGTAACGAAGGGCAAAGTGTCAGTGTCACCATTTTAGCAGCTGAATCTATTCTGTCTGTCTCCTGCCAAACAGCCTATTAAACCTTTTAGCATTATGCTGTCTGTGACAGTAGGAGTTGGTCCCATTTATACTAATAGCTTTACTGAGAGAGTAGCAGGAATACCCTTCAACAGTCCTACAGATAAAATCCCACAGAGTACATGGAACAGAAGTTGCTTTAAATGTGCTGTTTTCAGTGTATTGTAGCATATAATGTATTACCTACCGAGGTACGTTTAACGTATAGCCTCAATGGCATGTCACTGAAGTTCTGCATTGCATTGAAAGTATGAAACTGGTGTCTATAATTTCCATTTATTCTCTGGCTTCTGTTGAACTGTTTGACCCTTTACAAGCCCCTTTGTCTCTTTTCTTCCATGTGTCCTCTTTGTAATTCTCAGTATAGTTCAGGGTGGCACAAAGAAAATGTGCCAAGCTGAGCAGAAGTCCGTTCCTAAGACCTGTCAAAAACATTTTCTCAGCCTTGCTGCACTTCAAAGCAACATTATCCTTTCCTAAGGTTTGCTTCCTTACTTAGCAGTAGTTCAGAAGTTCAATATGCCGTTTGCTTATGCGCCGTGATTTGTTTCACAGAAAAAGCTAGTTTTTTGCAATGATGCTAGTTAAGAACCCAAATTTGGTTTGGTTTCCCAAAGTGCGAATACTATTAGAGGTTTAAGAGTTATGGGACTGCTTAGAAACAGATCCCAGACTTTCATTGCACTCAGCTGGGATCTGAAATTTCTATGTTCTATGAAATTGCAGTGTGCAAGGTACTAAAGGAATGGGCAGAGACTGGACTCTTGTTCATGGTGAGATGTCACACTGTTCTGGTCCAGAAACCTAATCAAACAAAAAGAAGTCAAAGGTAGACATATAGCCAGTGAATATTTAGTCAGAATTAAAAATAAAATTGTGGCAGTAAAACCCCTCAGGTCCCAGGGAAATGTTGCTGCTCACTGAGCACACTTGGAACAAAAAGCTTCTGAGACTTTTGGAGTCACTGGCAGAGGCCCCCTGCTGCAGAGTGTTTGAGCATGTTATTCCACGAGCAAAGACAATCCTCAGCCTCAGCAAGACAGACCTGTGTTCTAGATTAACAGAACCATCAAATAAAAAATAAATAATTGGCAGTGAGGTGAGCAGAGAGGGAAAACTGCCCTGATTTGCCTATGCAAATGCAGTTGCTCCCTGCTGCGTACGTGTACTGTGGGAAACAGCTCAGCAAACCCACTCCAGGATTTCTCCTGTCCACACTTGTGCTGCCATGCTATGCAAATGTTTACATTCCCACATGTTTATTCTCTGTTTTTCCTTTCTCTTTAGCTCCCTCCCCAAATAATTAAATAATTAAACAGCTTATTTCCGGCAAAGATCTGTTGGCCAGTAAGTTTATTTCCAACTTTGCTATTGAGCAGAGTTGTAATTGCCGCAAATTGTGGTGTTAAAGCAGTGTTTCTATTTCATGGTCTGGTTTTTTTCTCACACACAGTTGGTTTTCTTACTCGGTGTTTACAAAGGTACTGCTGCTGTGCTGTGAATACCCATTTTTTGGTATCTTTCTGGTTAAATGAAGTTTTCCTCTATCAGGCTTTCAAGTCACCAGATGCTGGCAAGGCAGGCTGAGAGGTCTAAGCTGATAGAAGATTTTGTCCCCAAAGTTGCAGTCTGGGGAAACCGACAGTAAATTCCTGGTCCCCATATGCTGTTGTATGGAACAACATGTGGTGTCCTGCTGTCCTTTCTGGGGAAGCAGTGTTTGGGAGGGTGAGCTCTGTCTGGCACTAAGATGCACGGATTCATTTTTGCAGGGTTTTGTACACAGCTATTGGTATTACTTCCAGGCCCTGGTTTCTGTGTAGAATGAACTGATCTTGAGACTTCCAGGGGGGAAAAAGCATCAGAAGAGAGAAATTCAGCGTTTCTTCCGCTAGATGTTCTTTAAGGAAAGAAGATAGGCAAATTCCTTTGGGTTTCTTTATACCAGACTGCAGTTACAGCACTCAGCATGCTGCTGCTGGCTGTGTCTCCACTCAGCCCTTTGCTCCTTGATGGGTACTGCAATAAAACCTCAGAATACTTACAGTGCTGCCATAGTGTTTGTGTTTCACACGTGCAGTGGGATTGGCTTTCACTTTCAGAATCTTCTTGTCCCACTGAAAGTTTCTTCATTCAGGTTTACTGAGCAGAGATCTCCCAGCTCCTCCTTAAAGCCTTGCAGAAAGCCTTCCTGCTGAGGCCCCACCATGTTCTGTTAGGTAATTGAGGTTATTGTAACACATTACTTGAGGGGCATACAAGAGAACAGACTTCATCTGATATTCCAAAATAAATGCTGACACAGTTTTTCAGTTAAAAAAAGTTTGTCGGAATATTTTAGAAACTAACAATTAGATGCTAATATTTCTAGACTAACAGGAATAGAAATTAGAATTAATGAGTTCTCTGCAGGTACATCTGTCACATATTTAATGATATGAGGCATATTTCATGCTCACAGCACTCTGCCAACATTATGCAACCCTTGTAATAGCTCTCTGCAGTAAATACCAATCTTGCTTTGCTGCTAGGGAAAGTGAAACTTAGTTCCAGGCATGAGACCCTGAGCCTTTAAGAGTGTCTCCCCCTAAAGTCAGCGGATATAAACGTTACTTGGACTGTCTGTGCACTTGAAGGGATTATTCATGACTGCAAATGTCCTTGTCTGTCCTTGTCTAAGCCCTCTGCACAGTGTGGAAGCTCTGGCTGCCATCACTCTGCATGGCCTGGTTGGCTGCATCAGCTGGCAGTTGCTGAAGCCCCAAAACACAGAGAAGCAGCAATTTCCAAACATGCCTCATGGCTCCTGGGATAGAGATAAATGCTGAATAAATATGTTTGCTTGCAGAACAAAGTTTAACCTGGAACAACACTGTCAAGTTTTCTGTGGGTGGTAATTAAGGGACCTGATTTGTCTCTGTTACCATCCTGCCCTATGTAAAATTACAATAATAATTGCACCTATCTTAGAAGAAACTGGAAAGGTAAATATTTCCCTAGTGCTGAGACAGTGTTGATCTGATAGAAATATGTCTTAATCTTTCTTATGATAGAATAAGGGTACCAAGCTAACGTGCCAGGTACTGCTGTCCTTGAGATCACACATTCACTGACAGAGACATCGTCTTCTTTTGGCAAGCTCTGTTCATTTCAAATAAACTGAGAGACCCTGGATTGTTCCAGTCTTCCCACAATTTACAATATGGCCATAAACAAATTGCATATGTAGTTCATTTAACCTGAAGTTTCTAAAAGAATTTACTCATAATTGGAAATTTGCTTCAAATTTGCTGCTTTTTACTCATTTGGCTCACTCTCATTTTTAGTCACAAGTAATATAACTGTTATTACTATCAGCAGTTTTTGAGGTAGAAGTTGAATATAAGGAACACAGGCATGATAGTTTCAACAGCTGCTGCACTTCTACCTGAGATATTGGTGCTGGCAGGCATTGAATTCACTTCCCCAAACCAGAAAACCCACTCCCAGTTGCTTTGAGCATGGTCCTGGGAGATGTTCATGTTTTTTTTTGAAGTACCACACTTCAGGACAGGATAATTCCATGTGTGACAGATGTTTTCAGGCACAGAGGGAGACCTAAAAGATAAGCTTTAATTTGGATCTTAACTTCCCTTACATCTAGGGGCTGTTTGAAGGTCTATGGGAATCCCATTAAAAGCTTCATTTCTAAAGTTCAGTTCCAGTTCTGAATTTTCCCTGAGCTAGAAATAAGGAGGATTTTTTTTCCATCTGGTTGTCAGGTATATATTGTGTCTTTGGCATCACTCTTGGCAGAATTGACAGAACAGAAAACCTTTCATTTTGTCCATTAAGGGAATCTCCATTTACCCTGCATGAGAAAAACTTTTCTCATGAACATGGACTGTGCCTTATAATTTTGTTCTTGAGCTGTGTGTGATAAATTATTCCTTAGCCTGGGAAATGGAGACTGCACTACACGGAAGTATTTTGGTTTCCAGAAATAGCTCCTGCTGCACATGAGATACGAGGCTTCCGTGCCGCAGTGCCAACACACCTGGCATGCCCTGTGGTAACACTATTTGCCCCTTCCTTGCTGGTGCATCAGAATATCTGTTCTTTCGTGCTGGTGCTTTAAAATTGGTCTCTCCCTGCAGACCAGCATCCAGCCAAAAGGACCTCTTTGCACATAAATCGTCTTGGCTACTGCCAGGAGATTCCCAAGCATCTACTAGTGATCAAAATTACCCAGCAGCACTCATTATTGGTTCCCTCACAAGGGCTTTTCAAGAGTAACTTCTTTTTTAAGGATATAGAAATAAGAGTTGTTGGTAAGAGCTGTTGATGCCTCACCCCTGATAGTGTCCCTGAACTAAAGAAAGCAGTGTACTTCTGTTGCTGTTCTTTTGCTTTATTTTGGAGCTGTAGCATCTGGAAGGACGGCTTTTAAAAAGGAAAAGTAAATCCAGGCTGATGTAATCCCGACAGGATAGTCCTGATGACTGCAGGCTGAATGCAAGTGCTGGCTTTCCCCCTCAGGCCGTGTCTGCACTGCAAATTGCAGCGTGGCTTCCAGGAACCCAACCTGACCCTGAGCTAGGCTGTCCAGAAACGACAATTAGCCCATGGCAGACTCTCCTCAGGATTGCTGTAGCCATGCAACTTCCAGGTCTCAGTCAAACAAGCTGGGCTTGTTTAAAACTAGTTTTGGTTTCTGTGAATTGTATCTCAGGCTTCACTAAGGGTCCATCCAGTTCTGGTTTTCCCACTTCAGTCTAGGGAAAGTATTCTGTGTGCTATAGGAAAAGCTTTGTCAGTTGTGAATTACAAATGTTAGGTGGGGCCAGTAATTTTTGTAGAATGTTTTTAAGGGCTGCACAAGCATCAGCAACTAGGCAAGAAAGGATGCTGAAGTGGAAGGGGATCATGTCTTGGGTCCATTCTCCATCCAAAAAGGATGTTGAAACTGCATCCAGATAGCAATAACTCTTGATACTACTAAAATAAATCCCTGAGAATGATGTATGAGAAAAAAGGATGGTTTTAATTTTTTTATATAATCTGTGAAGTTTAATTGGTATCCAGTTTTAAATCCAGTTATGTTTGCATGTGGCTTTAGCACTGCCTCTAATTCAAGAGGCCATGTGACCATGTTATTCTCTCACAGACTGCCCTGCAAATGGCCTGTAAGGTTGAAATGCCCATCAGAAACATTCATTAGTTTTCTTTGTGACCTTCTTTATTTTATTTCTGAAAATTTGTTTACTAAGAATTTACAAAATGTGAGTCAACTTCACTTAAAAAACCGGAAAAACAGGCAAACTTGAGTCAGCCAAACTGACTATTCCTTCCTTTTTCTCAGAACGGAACCTCAGGGAGGTCTCAGAGGAGGTCTCGCCGGCCTTCTTACTTTACTGAAGAAATGTTGCACCTTGCATATAATTCCAATTTGTAAGGATTTAAATTGTAGAGTGTGAACTAAACTGTCCAAAGTTCAGCACCCTGCGCTGTTCCTGATCCCAGTTTGTGTTCTTTTAGGCCCCACTAGGGTCACTTGCATACTGGTCAGTGCCTCAGCTTCTCCTTGAAGTCAGATGTGAATAATGATGAGTTGGGATCTGAGCCTGTGCAATCCCAGAGCAAGGGCCATGTTCTCCTGCCGTGCAGTTCGTGTTTCACTCTGAGTCATGCTTAGGCTGGTTCAGCAGCTGTGCACGTTAAATTGTTCTAAAGGCGTCTTATTTTCATGTAAAGGCAGAGTCTGAAATAAATCCGGGTCGATAAATGCCAGCTGTGCTAATTTTAGCCAGAATTAAAGATTTGCATTTGAGGCTGTGGATGGTTTGGGAACACCACGGACAGTTGTTTCCCCAGTTTTGATTCCTGTTGTTTTGTATGCCCACCTTTTGATTGAAAGGAATTAGTCCCTTCCAAACTGGCAAGAACAACGTGTGAATGTCTGGACTTGGCCATCTTCATTTAACTACTTTGGCACAGATGTTTGAGAAAACCCCCAGCTATAACCAAACTTCCACCTACCTTTTCGATTCCACTAGCATTTGATTCTGGGAATCACATCTGCCTATCCTGCTGCCAACTATCTGTAGCAGCCAGGTACACGAGCGCAAATTAATAGTGCATCATGTGTTCAAGTTCAGCCTTCTCCTCTGAATTCCTCTGCCTCCTATTGTCAGTTATCTGGATTATATATTTCATAATAGAGCAGCTCATGCATTAAAGATCCTTATTGATCAGCCATGATTTGAAGAAGTGCTGCTCAGACTTGGCACAGAGTTAAGCAGAAGTCAAATCAAGGACGGGGCTGGCAAGTGTTCAGGCTCAGGCACCACAATGCTGAAATCTGCATTTATTCTAATCTGTTCAGATACGATTTCTGCAATGCAGCCAGTGGCTAAGGCTGACCTTAAATCCAAAGAATCCTTGGCTGTTGGTCTGTTTCCAAAGGCTTAATCCCTTTTGGTCTTGAATTTCTTTTGTTCCTCCTTGCGCCTCCACAGAATTTAGTGGTATTTCTATGGCTGTGTTAGTTTTCCTGAAGCAGTCCTTCAAATTACTTATGGATTATTGGTATTTTTGCACTTTCTTTTTGAAGTATTCATTTCCGTTAATCCTACTTCTGCAGCAGTGTTTCAGCTGACATGCAAGCACACTTGGAATTGCATCAGGGCTACTCTGTGAGTCCAGAGGCAGGACCCAGTGTGGTACAAGGCACTGCTCCAAAGAGCCTGAGCTGAACACTCAGCCTCTGCTTTTCTGCCCATCTCCCTGTGGTTAAAATCCAGCCCTGTCACACCCCAGATCAGCAGTTCAGTGAGTGGGATGCGTTGTGTTACAAAGGTTGTGATGGGAACAAAGAGGGAGAAGTAAGAAACAAGCTGTGCTGCCCTGAGTCCCCGTCTGTGATCCTTCTAGGTAACCTGGCAATGTTTTGGTTTATTTTATTTTATTTTATTTTATTTTATTTTATTTTATTTTATTTTATTTTAATAGGAGAAATTTTTACTGGGTAGAATCAGCTCACTGTGGCTGTGCAGGCAAGACATTTTATCCCTTTTTGCTCACTTCCTGCATAACGTCCTTGTGTCAGTCTGGAGAGAACAGCTGCCTTCTGCACTGGGGAGGAGGTTACCATGGGCAGGACAGGGGTAACCAGGTTCCTGACCTCATTTTCAGGGCCTTCATCTTCTAGCACCTGGTCTGGTTTCAGCAATTACGGATCAAAGTCCTGCAAGTGGGTAGTGCTTGCACTGTCTGATTACACACAGAGTTATAAAAGATGTTGAGATCTCTAGAAATTTGGGGGCTTCAAATTCAAGAAACTCTACAAGGTATATCTGAGTTAGAATTCTTCTGAGGGAGGTGATTCCCCCGCCCCCACTCTGTTCTTGTGACACCCCACCCGGAATACTGTGTACAGTTCCGGTGCCCCCAGCATGAGAAGGACAGGGAACTGCTGCAGAAAGTCCAAAGGAGGCCACGAAGTTGATAAGGGGACTGGAGCACCTCAGCTGTGGAGACCTCCCAGCACCTTCCAGGATCTGCAGGGACCTACAAGGAAGATACAATGGGACTCCTCATTGGGATCTGGAGTGACAGGAGAAGGGGGAATGGCTTCAAACTGAAAAGGGGAAATTTAGGCTAGATACACAGAAGGAATTGTTCCCTGTGAGGGTGGGGAGGCCCTGGCACAGGGTGCCCAGAGAAGCTGTGGCTGCCCCTGGATCCCTGGAAGTGTCCAAGGCCAGGTTGGCCAGGGCGTGGAGCAACCTGGGATGGTGGAAGGTGTCCCGGCCCATGGCAGGGGGTAGAGCAAGATGATGTCTAAGATTCCTTCCAACCCAAACCATTCTATGATTCTCTGTAATTCTAATATTTATACATTTATTTCAGGGACGACAAGATGCACCTTACCAGTTACATGCTCTTCCAGATTAAAAAAAAAAACAAACCAAAAAACCCCAAAAACCGAAACCCAACCCTCTAAAAACTCTATAATTTTCTTTTTTACTATCACCATGACAGTGTGGTTTTTTTCCTCTGACTTATTTCCTGGAAACAGCTGAATCATTTCTTGCTCAAAAGCTCTCCAAAATTTGCAGCCACTGGCATGGAAAATTTTAACACAAAGGTTTGTAAAAAGCTCAAATCAGATGTTTTAATGGGGAGTGGCAGGAATATTCAGAGTATGGAATTCTGGGAGCCCAGAATATAATCCACACATATGTAAACAGAACTGTAATGTTAGATCATCCAAGGGAATAGAAGAGGAAAAACTTTTATTCTGTTAAAGGAATGCAAAAAGATTTCAAAGCAATCATTTTTCACTGCTAGTAATTGTGTTCCTGTGGGTAAGCAAGGCCAGCACATTAGATTTGCAAGTATTACGGAAACCTGATCTTTCCCGTAAATCTGAGTGAGATGACATGCCTTTGGTTTCAGCCAAAGTGTAGATTTGTATCTTAACACGGCGGCTGGAAGCCTTTCTGGTTGTGGCAGACACTGTTTAGCCACAAGCTGAGGTTCCCTATCGCACGCTCGGTGAGATTCCGCAGTACAAAGGCTGTGTAAATTGAATTACACTGACACCACCTATGGATTTGGGGCTAGCCCATTTGCATTACAAATGCCCGTGCAGTGTGCATGCCCTACACTCACCAGTTAGGCTTTCTTCTCAACCCTCTTGGTCCTTCATAAAAAGGGGGAAGGTTTTTTCTTTCCTGATGGAGTTGCAAAGAAAAGCTGCTAATGAAGGACTGATGAATGGTCTGATTGTGTTGCTGTTTGTATAGTTTCACCTTCATTTGCATCAGTACCAGGCACAGATCCCAAGGCTCATTTTTCACTTTTCAGTGCTCCTCTTCTTTGGTCCCTGCCTGCACTAGGACCGACCAAACAAGCACATTTATCTTTGCCTCCTGGAACACGGAGAATATTGCCCTTCGTTCCTCCTGGGGGCCTGCACGTGGTGGGATGGGACCTCTCCCCAGCACATCTGGCTTCTGTTGCAGGTTGATTTGGAAATCTGACACCAGCTGGAGCGACACAAAATGTACTGGGAGCCATCACTACTTTCCCTCGGGAACGCTTAATGCATCACCTCCAAGTGCGTCTCCACTTCCTGCTCCAAGGAATGGATCTCCTATTTAGTATCTTTTTCCAGCAGTTCCCACAGCATGTTTGACACTGTAAAATAACTCCCCACACCCCCAAGACCAGAGAAAGCACGCAGACAGCGTGTCAAATTGCTTACATAGAACACCCCCAAATGACTCCAATCAAAACTCTGAGTCAATTCCGCAAACAGCGGAGCAATCCCTCGCTTCCTGTAGGAGCAAACACACAAGCCACGTTTGACAAGTGACTCTTCAGTTCTGGTGTTCTTGGGTTCTTCCTATTTTTCCTGTCATTTTGAAAATACAGCGACTGCCAAAAAATAATGATTTTCTTTTTAAAGAAGAAAAAAAAGAAAATGAAAGAATGTGGCCCTTTGTTTTCTCTATCTGTTCAGGGAACAAGCTTCATTGATTGAATGCCAGGAAGAGGATAATGCAATCTCCCATTAGGCTTGTTTGCATCTTTTTCCAGGATGACAGGTTAAGTCTGCTGGCTACAGATGGCCTTTGACAACTGACAACACTCGCTGTTATGCCAGTGCATGACTTCATCTGTGTGACACTGCATGTGACTGCAGCTTTCTTCCTCTTTGCTTGCAGGAACCATTCTCCATTTCAGGAGCACCAGAAGAACAGAGGTTTCCCTTGCCAGAACCAGAAGCCTAAAACTGCCCTGCAGGCACTGGAAAAACAATATTGTTGGAATAAGGTTGTTTGCTTGGGGCTTCAACTGCCAAGTCTGAAGTTAAGTGGCCAAATTTGGTAAAGCTTCAATACTTTCTTGAATGGACATTTTTCAATACTGGTAAGGCCCACATGGGCCTTTCAGTGTGTCTGTAGTCCCTGTGTCCCATGCTCCAGAGTGCTTCCCAAAGGAACACCAAGCTTTGCAGCTTGTGCTGGAGGTGGGAAGCCTGCAGACCTCTGCTGGAATTTGGATAAAGTTTTTGTCTTCTCTGAGGCTTGGCAACCTCAGGGAATGCTGCAAGTTGAATGAATGAAGTCATGCATCATCTAGCAGTAACTTGAGTAGGTTGAACTCATTCCCATTCTGTCTTTTGCTTCAGAAACAGGGAAAGAAATAGGGCTTATATTCTAGACTTTTCTGTTTGCCACTTTTAAGCAGGGGTCACAATTTGCTTTATGGTTAGTAGCTATTACCTTGTCCTAATTTTTATTATAACTGTTTGATCTAAACTTGGTTCTTAGACCTGTTCTAACACAGGTAATTTACTAGTGGCTTTTCTGAAAAAAAGGGAAAGTACTTTTATCTTTTCTTCAAGGTTTTTTTTGTGTTTATTGCACTAGGCAACTAGAGATCTGAGATAACAGAGTGGTGTGGCTCATATGCAGTGCATACAGGTGCTGTCAAAGTAGTCCATCACAGGCCTGGACTCGGGAGGAAATTTAGCAGATACCCGGCCTCATATCAGAAGATGACAGGCAAAAAGTTAAATAGAGACAAAAATTCTAGGAGTCATAATTTTTATCCTTTTTTTTTTTAGTTTTAGTGGAACTCAGGAAGCCTCCTCTGAATTATATGGCACAAGTATTTCAAAGTCTTCATATTAGTAATTCAGTTTTAGCAAAATAATGTGTTTTTCAATATCTGGGGAGCAATGAAGAGCATATATAATGATCTCTATTTCTTCAAAATCACATTTCAAAGATGATCCTGTCTTCACCTTGGAGCCACATTCCTGTGAAAATGCCATTGCTATGAGGCTGTGAACCATGCTGATGAATAGGGGAATGAATGTCCTTAGCTGAAATTTTTTTTTCTTTGAGTGATCGTGTCCTTGAGTCTGGCCCACTGTCAAAAACTGTGGGCAGCCTGGGAAGGAAATAAAAACTGACATCTCAAAATTTGTTTGGTATTAGTGAGGAGACCCCTGCTTCTAAAGAGCATGAGGAAATTCCATACCAGTTTCAAAAAGCAGTTTATTAAAATAAAATTTAACTGTCCTGGATAATTAAAATGTCTTAATTAGAGAGGAATTTAGGGGAAAAACCAAAATTCTGAGAAGCTGATTCTATCTCTGTCTTGCAAGCAGGCCAAATAAGGCCTTGCGCCTTGAATCAGTCACGGAATAGGTCTGTGACTCTTCAGAGGATAACTTCTTCAAGTATTGAATTATTAAAATATGAATATTGATCTAATATCGATACCCAACTGTGATGGACAAAAACTCTCTAACCATTTAAAGTTAGAAAGGGTATGTTTTATTACGACGCCGGGCAGCACAGGGGTTAATTCCCTAATGCGCACTGCAAAGATCACAGGTGGTTACAAGCCTTTTATTTACAAAAGTGTTGAATACACAAAATACAAATGCATATTCACACTCTTGTCACCGCCTCTTCTCCGCTTCATATGCTAAATAGCTCCACGCCCTTCTGGGCATGCGTGGTTTGCTGTGGTGGTCCTGCGGGGGTCTCTGGTGGTCTCTGAGGCTGAAGATTATGGTCTTCCTCATGACTGACCTCCTGAACTTTTCTCCTCTGCGCGTGCGTCTTTGGTCCTTTGGTGCCTATCTGAGCACGTCTGTCAGTCTTGATAAGCCTGGAGACAGAGGAGCCCCTTTATCTGGGTTCTTTGCATCTCCTGGTCTTCTCCGGTATTGTCTTTTATGCAAGAGGCTTCAGAGATCTGCATTTTCTTATGCCCTTTGTACCATGGCAGAGGTTTCTTAAGTAAAAGGTTAAAATTCAACACATAATTCTACAAGCTAAAATGTAAATGTTTAATTTATGTTGTTAACTCAAGTGAACTTCAAAAATCTCTGTTTCAGTATCACTAGTAAAATAATATGTTCCCCACATCCTGCTAAGAATGAGTGGGACAGATGCTGCAGATTTAACTTTGACACTTACCCCATCTGGTCAGATGGTAATCTAGGGGATGACAAAACAGAGGAATGACACTGGCAAAAAGAATTTCTATCCCAGGTCCTTTAGTCATGTGGTGGACGTGTTGGCTGAACAGTGAGGGTGACATCCAGCGTGTTGGAAGTGCTGAGTTATAGTTCCTGTTCCGTTCTGAAATCCACCACCTCCTCTATGAGGCAGTGATTGATTCCTTCAAGCTGCCAGGCATGTGGCCAGCTAAATGTCACCTCTGCTGTGATGCTCCAACCAGCCTCTTCACAGGCTTCGCTACCAAAATGTTCATATTATTCTTATAGAGTCTCCTAATGCAACACTGCTTCCAAAAGATCTTGGATCAAACAAATTGATTGCTCCTTCTGCCCTTGGTTCTTATGGCAGTGGATGAATCTGCTTTCTTGTTTTGAGACTTAAAAATGTGTGAATTTTCCCCTTGTTCAGGCTGATCTTTCTCTGTCTGGTGACATGAAGTTGAGTCCTTGGAAAGGACAGGGAGGAAAAGCAGCAGCTTGGCTCTGAGCAATCACTTTGGCTGGCAGTCTGGGAGAGAACACAGTCTGTTGACTGGCAGTGATATAAATATTCTAGGCTGGATTGACAGTATACAGGACATAAGCCTGCTGGGAACAGTGAAATTGAGACATGGCTTCTTTCTTTCTTTTGTGCTCCTTTGTGAAGGCGTGAAGGGTGTCCAGCAACAAGTTTCTTTCCTTCCCCAAAATAAGCTGTTAGAGGACAAATGGAGCTGAGCGGCGAGGAGTTGTTGGTATTGTTTTCCACTTGGTTTCAAGTTCTGCAAACAAAGCTAGAGCTGGTAAGTGAATATTGTTTAGCCTGGCTGGCTGGACCTTCCCAAAAGAGCTGAGTCTCAAGGCTGTTCCTGCTTCTCCCCAGCTAAAGAGGGGCTGTGTGAATGACAGAGCACTTTGGGGCTGGCTACATGGGGCCATTTTATTTCTGTAGTTCACCTCATTGCCTATCAGTTTAAGGCTTGATGCAAAAGACAATGAATTTCAGTGCCGGTGAAGAAGCAGCTCTCAGTGATAGTTAGGGGGCTGCATTTAAAATCTGATTAGTATGGTGACATCAGTACTGAGGAATGTTACTTGTGGTCAAAAGTGCCAAAGAGACCAATGGTTCTACTCCAAGATGTAATCATTAAGAAAACAACTTTAAATGGCTTTCTAGTATGCTTATTTCCTGAATGCTAAACTGATCATTAGAGCCCTTCTTAACATGTCTACTCATGGATCAGGTAAAACCAGTATGATTATTCAGAAGCATTCATAATATCCAGAGGGCTGAATATGAGTGCAAAGCTAAAGATCTGCAATCCTGCTTCTCAACAGACCTAAAACTGCATCAGGTCTGAGATTTCTCTCAATTATGTAGATAGGACCCTGAATATTTGATTGTGTTGTGGAGTTACATGTGAAGCAGAACCATTTCATCTCTGTACTTACATTTATGCCCTTTATTTCCTGTTTCCTTTGGGACATTTTTGTGTACACAGCAGGAGCACACCTGAGATGGGCTCTGAAAATCGTTGTGTAATCTGCACACAAAGAGCATAGTAGGGGAAAGGCATGAAAGGAAACCTACCAGATTATGAAAGGAAACCAAGACTGACTTTCTGCGTTGTTCTTATTGACACATGCTGTTTCTGCTTCGCATTCTTACGTTGCCGAGAAACCCTGTCATCTGCAAACAAAACCAGCTCCCGCAGGATCGAGTGTGTGCAGAATGTAAAGAGGGAGGTGTCTGTAGGCAGCCTACAAAAGCTTGCCACGTCGCTTCCATGCACACAAGAAGTTCCTTGCTTTTTGGCACCAGATTCACCGCCCTGAGAGGCAACCTTTCTGCACTTAATGTATTTTATGTCAGGAAGACTTTCTGAACACACGTCTCCCATAGTCTTAAGTAGTAAATATGAAGCTGGTGTTAAGTTACGCATTCTGTTCCAAAGCACTGGTCAATGTTATATTGAAATTACAGTATGTGGAATTACAGCATGTCATTTTCACCAGGAACACCCATCCCGGGATTTGTGACTATTTCTCCATTCCCTTGAAAAGACAGGTAGTTTTAGTACCAGATTTTGTAAATTCTTGCAGAGTATCTGTAGTTCATATTTTAACGATGATAGCATTTGGTCCTGTAGTATCTTTAACAGTTTGGTTTCTGTCCACTTTGTGTATGCTGCCATCCCTTTATCAGCTCTCAGGATGAAAAAAGATGCTTAGTTGTGGATTCCGTTCTGAGCTGCTCACCAGGATTTACCCACTTAGGGCCAAACCTGTCCTTGAATATTTAGAAGTGTAGCTCTAACTGGAAAATGCTGAGACTCTAAAATAAAAATGTGTTCCCAGTGGTGAAACAACTGAACATTTTCTCAGGCAAAAGCTGCTTAGCCAGACAGCCTGAGAGCAATGGCCTGGCTGCATTCAAGATCCCTGAGGGAAGACGCTCCTGGTAATGAAGCCTCATCACCAGGAAGCTGGTGGTAGCAGATGGCAGTGCGCAGGCTGGGCCAGGGGTCTCCTCACATTCCAGTTCCCCATTATATCTGCAGGGGTCTTCTCTCCTTAATAGGGGACTCGGAGCTGGGCTTAATGGGCTCTGACTAATGACTAAAAATGGGAAAAGATGAAGAATTAGCTCCTTTGTGATTTTCCCTTCTTTCTTTCACCCATCTTTGACAGGCTGTAAATGGATTTTCTGTAGCTGCTACATTTCACTGGGAAAATGAGCAGGGTGTGTTTTTAGCTGATTAGTCATTATCTGTAGGGTTTGTGCTCAGCTCTTGCACTGCATCCCTGCGAGACCAAGAAGGCCTTTAAGTTTCCAAGTGAGAATTCCTACTGGAGTGTTGATGGGGAAAAAAATCGCCTAAATGCTGGTTATGCCCAAGGCAGTAACAAGACCTGTCTGACCTCATGGCCTGTGACTAAAGCAGGCTCTGGGCAAGCATCGTGACTACCTGGCTCCTCTTTAGGAGCTGCAGCTGTGCCACTAAACGTGTGTGAGCACCGTGGGGAGAGAAAGGACTCCATTGTCTCCATTGCCTCAGCCCTCCCTCTGCCTTTTAGAAGGCTTCAGATTTATGGATATTCATATATATGTTGAACAGACAGCGTTTTGTTGATAAGGTTAAGAAACGTAAATGTTTATCCTTCAGGCTTAGCACATAATTCCAATTTACTGGAAAACTCTGTGGAGTAAATTCCCTGATGCCCCATGTTTGTGCTCTGCTTGCAGAGAGCTTGGCATACATCACGTCCCAGTGTTTGTAGGAAATATGTTTGTTGGATCAGTATTTCACTGTTGCAGTCTTGAAAATAAAATGAGGGAGATTCATGAACTGAGAATACTGCTGCCTGTATAGGGAAAAACCAAAAATAAACCTTTCTAATCAGTCAGTAATCCAACTAGAAAAAAGTGCTATCTGTATTGATATGTCTTACTTAGGTGAGGCTGTAAGGCAGGGAAGGAAAAACCTTTCATTGAGGCAAGCTTTTTTCAAAGCTGAGTAATCTGAGAATATTTGGGCTTTTTTTCAAAGTACATGGAGTCCCCAGACAGATGCCATCAGCTTGGATGAATGAAGCCATCAGCTTCTTCCAAAAGCTCAGTATGGTTATGCCACTGCTCGGTGGTTGTCTTGGTTTAGAAGACAGGTAACTGCCAGGGGAAAACCAGAGCCTTCCTTGGAATAGACAATGTAATCCCCCCACCTCCGAATTGCTATAATTTTGAAATTATGGGGCTTTCAGGCAAAGATGTAGGGATAGGAATACCAGTTCTTTACTAAGAATAATTACAAACTACAAAGATAGTGGTACAGAGAAAAAAACAAAAAGAACAACAACAAACAAATGATCCCAGAAACTCTGACAGGGTCAGAAATACGACCTGACACCCTGTTTGTTAGGGTGTTGGGAGCAGTCCAAAGTAAGTCCTCCTGGAGTGGAAGATGAGGCTCCGTTGGAGTAGAGGTAGTCCTGTAGAAAGAGTACAGTGGTGACAGGATGGGTCCAGTCTTCCTCGGGGAATCCGGTGGGAAAAACCAGCTGCTCTGGTGTTCTGAGCTGCAGATTTTATGCAGGTAGAGAGACCTCTGCTCCTCCCACTGAGTGGAGCCTTCCCCAATGGAGTGATGTGATGTTATCAGTCACAAGCAGAGCCTTAAATGGCTCATTCCCAGGTGATATCCCCTTGGAGGAGGATGGGTGGAGGAGGAGATAAGGAAGCACTGCCCCATCTGGTTTTAATGATTGACCCATTAACAGAAGGCACCCGCCCTCTTTCCCCCTGGAGTTACAAAACCGGAGTTTCAACCGGTTTCAACAGATGAAAAATAGAATAAAATTTTTGGTTATATATTGCAATCCAAGACAGTGGTGAAAGAGAGATTGCAGAGGTTATTTAATGGGGATTCCCACTTGGGTGTTTGTGGAAAGAAATTGCCCACTGCTAGTTTTTGGCAGGTGAAAATATGTGAAGCACAATAGGGGCTGGGAAAGAGAAACCTATTTCACAGATGGGTAAATGTATAGATAATTTAGGCTACAGATTTTGGTTTAGGACACCTGAAATATTTCAGAGAACTTTGCAGGACACGTTCCTTAGAGCTGATATCCCAGTGTCTGTAGGACTTTTCCTTATCACCTCTCTTGGCACTGAGCAAGAGATCCAGTCTTAAAACGAACAATTAATTGACTTGGTTTAACTAGGTAACACATGGAGATAAATGTTGCATTTACAAAGGAAGGTGAGTGGCAGATAGAAAATGAGTTCTGCTGTTTAATACTCTGAGAGTAAGGCAGAAAGAACAGTAAAACCTGTCACAGTTTAGAGTAGTGTCTTTTATGTGTCTGTAAGATGGGCAAGTCAAGCCATGAGGATTTAATGTCTGTGGAACTCAGGGGAAAGATTCCCTCAGGAGTTGGTGTAATCTGGAGACTAAGGTTGGGGAACAAGGTTTGCTGTCACTTCACAGCTCTGTGTCCCTTTTATTGCTCACCAGTGAATTTTATCACTATTCCCCAAATACAAAAAAATTAAAATATGTTTTTGTTTAAAAACCATAAAAAGATTAGAGAGTATTTGAAGGAAACAAGCATAGAGAGATGGAAATTACTCTAGAGGAAAAGAGGGAGGGAATGAAGGCAGTGTTGAAGTGAGGTCAGAAGTTGCTTTTAAAACTGTTGGATTTGGATGTATGATTTGAGAAGAGGCTACTCCAGGCTTACTCTGGTGGTCTTTGCTGTGTTGGCATTTACAGTCAGTAATTCTGCTTCTCCACGAGAAACAAGGGCAAGCCTAAAACACACAGACACCTCCAGGAGGCAGTTACATTCGGCTGGCCTCAATGACACAGGTTAATTAACATAATTGGCGTCTCCTCGTTTATTGTAGCTGAGGATCTGGCCAAAATAAGTACAGTGTGTAGCACAATTGTAATGTACCTTCAATTAACAAAAAATTAGAAACACTTGTAATTGCTGGTATATCCGGTAAATAACCAAAACAGACTCAGTCGTTCATGTCTGTCTGAACTCCACCCGGAAGAAGCAATGGCAGATTTTCTGACTCTGAAATGTAAAATGAAAGCTTTTGTGCAGCCATAAAACGAGACGTTTGGATGTGGCAGACCACCCTCACTTTGGTAACATAAATAATGAAGTGGTAAAATGCTCTTAGTACCCTACTAATTGGTTACAATGGAAGTAAATTACCTTAGTTGAAAATTGCTTAATGGGCAACTTGAGATAGGTTTCCTTTGTTTGAGAGGTTGTTTAGGTGTTTTATTGTACTGTACAGTTAAGAGAGTTTTGGTCAAAAGTTTTTAGCTTAAGTGAAAAGAGCGAGATCAAAGTTCTGGAAGAAAAATCAATCTGTTTCAGACAGGCTTTAATTGCATTTTGGAACAAGAAAAGGACAAAAATTATCTGTCTGCTGTTGGTGGAGGGGGCAAAAGAAAAGGATGATCAATACAGCATGGAAATTAAGAAGAATAATTGTAGTCATGTCAGGGAAAATATTTTTTTTCAAACAGGAGCCCAGTTTCCGCTGTCTCAGTTTACCCACTGGCTGCTTCTTTCAGTACTTTCACTTTCAATGGCAGGACTTTCCTGATCATTTCTCCAGCTGGACATTCCACGTTTCTGCCTTCTCTCTAGAGATAAATTCTGAATATCTTCCAGGTGGTGTGGAATATCTGAATATCAGTCCAGGTGGTGGCTGTGTGGGCTATAAGGGGAAAGGGACGGTTATTGAGTTAATTTTTCTGGTCAGAATTTAATGAAATAATTCTCTGCTTAACTTGCTGCTTGATTTTTTGTTATGCTTGAGCAGGATGATGTCATGCTTTTGCATGACTGCTATGAATTAAGTCTCTACCAAAGGTTTTACACATCTGTCTGCTGTTCCACTTTACCATAACGAATGTTCTGTAAGATCCCAGTTGGAAAAGGCTGAAGTCGGGATATCTTTCAGTTACAGTTAAGTACTCTTGGATTCCTGGGATGGTACAGGGCTAATTCTGCAGTGCCTTGGGGCTGCACAGGAATAATGAGAGCAGGAGCTCCAGCAAGTTCTCAGGGATAGATCCTGAAATTCAGGTCCTTTCTTGGGAGCTGATTCTTTATGCACCTCAGTGCTGCAGTTAAGCAATACAGGCTTATTTCCCCGAGTAAAATTCACATGTGCAGGTGGGGCCTGTTGGGTATTTTTGGCTCCAGTATAAACATGAAGCAATGTAAATCACAGTGTGCTGTGTATGTTTTTGTTGCTGTTGCAATCTTGTTGCTTCAATACACAAACAGTAAAATACAATTTAGGGGAAGCTAGAAACTTAAGAAAAAGATTTTTTGGAATATTTATCAGTGCAAAGGCCCAATCTTGGTATCTTTGTAACGATGTAAATTACTACACCCTAATGTAAGTATCTGCTGATGTATGAGGCCTGGAAATATTTCTGAATTTTCTAAGTCAGAGGATTTGGCATAAACTGTTTCATAAAAATTGAATGCAGATCACTGCCTGACAGCCTGGTTTACCCTGCGGGTGTTACAGACAATTGCAGGGTGGTTGTACTGTGTGCCATCATCTTTTTGGCTGGAGTCTGCAACTTTTATACGCATGAATTATTTTATTTATGTGAATACTTTTATTGAACTCTGCATGGAAATATTTTCAGTGTGGAGCCTTGGTCAGTGTAAATTCTTCAGAGGAGATTATTATGCCTAATTTTTGGTTCTGTTGTAACAGGAATTGTAATTTAAGCACATAGCAGAAATATATTTGTAACAACTGAAGAAGCAAACACTCTTTTTAACATGTGTTTTGAGAAAGGCCTTATCACTTGCTAACCACTGAGAAGAAATTTACAGGAGTGAAAAAGTATTGGATTTATGTAGGCTGGGAGACAAAATATAAATTTTTCAGACTTGTCTTTGTCTATGCATTTGACTTGTCATGCTACAGCTATTTAGGAAAATGGAGATTAATATTTTTAACTAACTACATTTGAAAAGAAACTTATTGTCAGTGTTGTGGGCCAAATAAAATCCGGTCTCAGTGCTGACACTCCTGTGGATTTCAGCTGAAATGCTTAGGGTAAATCAGATTTGGACTTGACTATCAACCATTTGTTGATCTTTTTACAAAAGATGAAATATAAGTCTTGCTGCGATCAAGTAAATTTCTACTGAGGTTACAGTCATTCCAATGAATTGCAGACCATGTCAGCCATTGACCCACTTTTTTACGTAATGGGATACTGAGAGTAGATATTGGTTTTTGTATGGATACATGGGAACACTCAAATATATTCTGCCATTTGCCATAAATTTTGAGCCAAATTTTCCATGTTAATTAATTATATCTGAATGAAGTTATAAACTCAGATTAGTACTTTGCATGGCTGAGTAAGTTCCACCAATTTAGTAAGGAAATGTGTTAGATTGTGTAAGATTTCCTGCTGCAACACCTCTCTTACTGAAACCTTTCCTAACAGAGAAAATCGACTGACTCAGGTAAGAACGCTCATTTTTTCCAGAGCCATGGAAGAGCAGGCATTCAGAGACATGCATCAGGTCTTGTAATTTATATTTTCTAACTGCTGTATAATGTCAAGGGCTTTAGCAGCATCTTTGTGTGCCAGGCTGGAGCTCACTCTTCGTGCCCAGCACTAGAAATGCCTGGCTGATAAGCTGATGCACTTTTTATCTACTTTGGAGCCTGACTGACATCTCCAAACACTGTTGTATCTAAACAGCTTGAATATGTGACCTCATTCCTTAAATACCATCGCTTGAACAGCTCTTGTTGCTAAAATAAAAGCAGTGTTGATTCTCTGTTGTGCAAACTCCCCCAGCCCCTCTGACAGGCGAACACCAAGCCACACCTCCTTTTACTATGATAAAAAGGTTGATTTGTAGCAATTCCAGAGTACCTGCAGCGAAGGCACCGTGAGGGGTTTGTCACTCTCTTTATGGTAACCTGCGGCTGCCACAGAAATTCAGGCACATGGAAAAGGACTAGGGAACAGATCTCAAGGACAACGATCCCAGAAAGGTGAAGTGGCTGAGTAGTTCTGTTTTCTTAGGCTGACAAGTAGTTTAACTGCTCTCTAAACTGAGGGAAGATTGGAGTTGAGCCAAGCTTTCCAGTAAAAAGAGGCCAGTATCAGCTTTCCCCTTTTATGCTGGCTTTTAAAGCTCAGAAATAAGCCCTCTGCATTGCAGGCCTGTGTCAGTACTTTGTTAAATATAACCAGAGTTTTGAAAACACAAGCTATGCCCTCCATTGAAACACAACCACGTGTTTCTCTGCAAACAGCATCTGTTAAAAAAAGCTTAAAATTTTCGTCTATGAAAACCATTTTTGTGGGAGAGCTGAGGTGCACATCCCCTGCAAAGTAAATAAAAAAGAAAAAAAACTGGGGATTTGAGTGACCATACTTATTGCCTAATGTTTAAACAGTCCTTTCCGTTTAGTGCTGAAAATCTCCCAAGAGAACTCACTGGTTTAAATCTTTTCATCCAGTGCTAGGAACTGCCATCAGGGTTAGTGTCTGTCTGTCACCTGCTTCTTAAAGCTCAGTATTGTTTTGATGAGGGAGGAGCGACTGAGAGTGACAACTGCGATTTGTATTTTAATTTATAGCAACCAGATACAGCATTTACTTAGAAATAAAGGACTTCCATGTAGCTTTGGACACCAAACCTGCATTTTGGGGTAAAAAAGGGTAAAAACTCTTGTGTAACTGTGGTGATCACAGCAGGTTGGACATGTCTGCAGGAGGAAGACAGTCAGTGCTGCTGACTTGCCCATTACCTGGACACACCTGGTACCTCCTGGTGGGACAGCAAGGACTCAGGTGAGCCTGAGTTTGGCACTTGGAAGGTGAGGGAATAACTACCATGGAGAAAACGCTCGATGGCAACTCCACAAGGCTCCAAAGGTCAAGAGGAAGCACCTTGAGGCCAATATTGAATGTGGCTGGCAACCAGGGTAACTAAGCCTCTAAGGGAGTTATGTGCTTACTCTGCCTGCTGCCAACAAAACTCCTGCCAACATCTCTTTGTAGCAGATGAAGTCTATTAATTCTGCATGCATACACAGCAGCAGAGAGGGTCTGACATCACGCTGGCCTCAATGGAACAAAACACAGACATGAGGAAGGGCAGGCGCATCCCAAAGTGGCAAGGAAGTGGATTGGCAATATTCCCGAGGAGCAAGGAGAAGCATTTCACTCCCACGAAGGCACACTGGCTGTGTGCTGGTCCCTAGGCTTGAGAAGGAGCACTGTGAGATGTTGTAAAGGGAACACAGGGTTTGAGGATGCCTAACAGGCATTTTCTCTGCTCCTACTGCAATAATTTGCAGACTTCTTAACACTCTGCTTACAGAGGAGTCAGGTGCACTGACAGTGCACAGAAGTGGCAGATGGAATCCTGGTAATGGTTTTTAATTACATCTTTGTGATACTTGGCATATGAATGAAATTTAGGCTTCCTGATGGTTTTATTAGATTCATAAGTGAAAAATTTACGGACTGAAGGAAGGAGCTGAAAATAGGGCTGTGAGGAGATCCATAATGAGTGATTTAATGAAGTAGTTAAATCCACTGTAGAACACAAACTGTTTTTAATTGGAAACATTGGACAGTTTAATCTTTCTATCAAATGTTCAGAGGAAATCAAATACCCTGTTGTATAAAAAGCAGCTGGGACACGGAGAGAATGGCCCTTATATCAGTGCTCTGTAAGAGGTCAATGACAATTTTAATTGATGCTATTTCAGTTCTTGCGGTATGGTGGTAACTAGAATAGAAATATCTGAACCGCTTGTTCTTAGAAATGTGTAGACTTTATCCAGGAGTATTTTCAGCTTAGAATCAAGTCCAAAGATTAGATGAAATCTGCAAACACAAAAAAAAATGGGTGCAGTTAAAGATCGTTTTGTGGGTACATGCCATTCCATTAATTTCTGAAAAATACATGGAGTGGCAACATTCACTTATTGTCAAAGACACAGCAGTGAGGCCAGGTATCACTAAAAATGCATGTGGTACAAAACCTAGTATACAGTTCTAGAAAAAAGTTTATAAACACCAATTGCTTTAAAACCTTTTCTTGATTTTTTTACACTTCGCAAAGCCCTTTTTCTGCCTCTTTCTTTGTCAGCTTGAGAGCACAGCATGGTCCTACTAAATCCATCTCTTTGGTGTCTGTGCAGCATACCATCCCAAAGAGGAACTAAAGGAGTGGGAATATGGGCTCAAGTTGGAACAACAGCAGTATTGCCAGCTTGGTTTTGCTTTTTTCAAATACACAGAGGAACATCGCTGGGGGGGATTAGAGACAATAACAGGAAACAGAATGTAACCAATTTTGAAGGTGGAGTATTTCTAAAGTTTATCTGTCGAGAGACCTACATTCATTCATAAGAAAAAAAAAGAAAAAATAATAAATCTCTGGTCTTTTGGTCTTTGCTATGGGCTGAAAGATGTAGTAGGGCATTGGGAGGTGGTTTTTGGCTCTGCACTGAACATCTGGAAGGTGGACTTCGGGAGTCTGACACAGGGTGAGTTCGGTACCCGCCCTCAGCTTGGAGTGTTCTGCACAGAGATATCTGCTGATACTGTGCTTTTCATGTAGCCAATGGTTCATGTAGGTAATCTTGAACCTCTTCAGCCTGAGTGCAGCCAGCCGGGGGCTGAGCTCATGCCAATCCCCAGCAGGGGGGTTGCACGGGAGCAGCCTGAATGCATACAAGCTGAGGGTCTCAGCCAATAGCTCGTTGCTTAAGAAGCTTGGATCTTATTTTAGCAACAATTCTCTTAAATATGTGATATGAACTCTCTAGAGCTAATCTTTACCCAGGCTGGTAAAAATTAAGGGTCGCTTCCCTTTTCCCAGAAGCAAATACACCTTTGCACAGTTTCACATTTCTTGGGTTAGCTTTTGAATGTGCTGTAGTTTACCAGTGCCATTAACATATAAAAGCTGTGCTGTGTATTCTCAGGAGGTTGTTCTCCTTCCACTGCAGAGCTGTGCAGAAAAGCTCCCTCTGGAGAACCAAGAAGGAGAGGATTTCTCTGCCCTGCTACATGCCCAGAAAGTGGTCCCTATCCACAGCTCCAACCACTGCAGCAGGGCTTCACATCAGTGCTCGTGGGCTTCAAACCCTTGTGAGCACTGGGGATTATATCAGTGTTGGTAGCTGTGTTAGATAACACCAACTTCCTGCATGTCCTTTTCCCCCTGCTTGCTGGGCTTCATGTTGCTTTCCCAGACCTTTGTTAGTTCAGCTCGCTTGTATTTCTCCCCTGGTCCCAGCAGTCCCTGGGTTTGAGTGGCAGAACTGTCAGTCCTGTACACGTACAGAAGGAGAAATGCTGAGCTGAGCAGCTGCATCTCTTCAACTGTTCATTTCCAAGTCTGAACACCTTTTGGTTTTTCTCCTCAGCTCCATTGTGCTTTCTAGGTTCTAGGTGTAATCCTTCCAAAATGCATTAATCGCATTAAAGGTTTAACCATACTAATGGTTTTGCTTATTACTATTATTATACATTCAAATGTCTTTTCAGCTTTTATTTGTGGGTGGGGTTTTTTGCTTAATGGTCGATTGAGGGTGGATTCTTAGTCTACAAGAAATTTAATCTGAGTGATACTCGTAGATGCACAGATTCAAATTTGTTATCACTCAATAAATGAATGCATGGCTGTTTCAGAGTATTGTCTCGGGGCAGTACCTTCCTATTTTGATATCTTTGTACAACTGGAACAAGAAGAATGGAAGGTCAGGCTGTAAAGTCAGTCCTGGTCATACTGAGAGCACTGTAACAACTGCCTCTTGATTTGTCTTGCACCAGATTTTAGTTCTCTTGCCTTCAGATACCCATAAGCAGCTGCATTTTACTGTAGTAACTCTTAGATACACATCCCTGAGAAAAAACCTGGTCCTCAGAAAGAAGTTTTGAATTAAAAGGTGAGTAGAGAAAATATAGACTTAATTGTATATCTAAAATTACAGAACTGACTCAAACTGTAGATACATTCAGTGCAGCAAGGGAACCTGAAATTAGAATTTTTTTCTTTTGTTTTCTGCCTCATCTGGTTTTCTGCTGGTAACAGAGGGCTTTATGCCCTTTTCTTTCTTCTGTCTTCTTTTCAAATAAAACTGAATCAAACTATTAATACATTCTGTACAGCAAGGTAACCTGAAATTACACTTTTCCCTGTTTTTCTGCCTCATCTATTTTTGTGCTAGAAAACGGGATTTCTTGCCCTATCCCTTTTGTCTTCATCTGTTATAATTTCTCTATATTAGGCTCATGATTCATTTCACTCTTTTCTCCTAACCCTCTCGTGTCTGGCCACAGGCCACTTTTCCAAAACCTCGGGGATACAGATTCCATTTTGTTCTGTTTTCATCTTTCTCCACCTGCTGCTGACTGACTCTGCTTGGCTTGTCCTCCCATCCCAAAGCTTTCTCAGCGACCAGCACCGCTGCTGTCCACAGCTTCCATCCACAACTTCCCACCTCTCCCATTTGCCGTTTCAGCCTCTCCCCCATGTAACCATTGCTGGCGAGCCCCAAAACTCCCAGCTCCAGCGTTGGTTGCTCTGCCCGAGAAGCTGACTTTATTCAGGCACATGGGCAGGAACTGCCAGCCGTTCTCTGTGCTGGCTCTGTTAGATGGCCAGGATTTTTGGAAGAGCGGCACACAGCTTATGGCAGGGCCAGAGTTCCTGTGTAGCAGCACTGAGAACACAAATACACGCAGGAATCTTGTGGGTTCCTTATCCAAGTATTGCCAAACCCCAAACCCGCCTATCTTGTCCGATCCCATGGGATGTTGCCCCAGGTGACACAGCTACAAACACACAGATCCCACACATCTGTGTGTTGCCAAGGCTCAGACAGGATTTTAGACCAAACCAGTCCTGCACTGACATGACACAGAACAAACGAAAATTAAATTGTTCTTTGTATCATGCCTTAACTTCACGGGCAGAACGATTCCTCTGAGGTTTGCCAGTGCGGGTTACCAGGTTCGGCAGTGCTCCCAGCTGACGTGCCTGGTCTGGCTGCCAAGTGGTGAGAAATCTGATTGGAAAAGATTTGAAAAAGCCCATGCTGGCAGAAGGTATTTATAGCCCCGCCACAGCATCAGGGGCTGCCTTCGGCACTGTGGGTTCGTGGTGCTGCGCTCTGTAAATCGCAGATTATGGGGGCTTTGCCTTAGGAGCTTATGGCTGGGGAAGGGCTCACAGGAGCGTGTGCCATTACCTGTCAGGGAACAGACAGCGCCTGGATATGGAGCTAAACCTAGTATTATGGGATGTTATTCTGAGCTCTCTTTTATTTTCTCACTGTATGTGTATCTTTCCTTACTTGTTTTAGACCTGCCTTGCAAATCCAAGCAAATCCCAAACATCTCCAAGAGAAAACAACTTCCCAAGAATGGGAGGTGGCAAAGCTGACTGCTCTTTTTCCACTGACCCCTTTCGTTGTTGCCTCAGTTTTCCAAAACACCCCTACACAACACGTCTTTCATCCACCTGTTGTATTGTGCTTTGTGAACTGTGTGTAGGAGGAATTGACTTTGTAACGTGCCAACGTTGTGTAACACACTGAGCCTTCATACTTGGCTGGGGAGCCTGAGCACTCCAGAGGGTAAACTGAACCTACCTAATGTCCGACAGCCAGTCTGATACGTTTGGTTTGGTTTTGGATATGCCTTTATCCATCCATCCATATATATGCCACGCGCAACTATAATGGCAAAAATACTTAGACTGAAGGAAAATCTGTAATTTGTACTGATATTTCTAAGCAGAGAGGGAAAAAAAATCCCTAACGCAGTGTGTTAAAAAGTACATATTGGTAGGAATGGAAAAAAAAAAAAAAGAAGTATCATTCAATTGCCATAAAATGATCTAAAACTGAACCAATGTATCATATACTGTGTGTTTATATGGTGGCACCTGATTTCATTGTCAAAGCAGTTTAAATAGCTCTTGCTATTTCTGAAAAATATGAGTGATGATGCCCTGTGCTATTTTTAGAAGTAGTATGTTTATCTTTATTTAGTTGCACTTAGATGGATTTTATATGCAGAAGACAGAATTACCCAGTCCTGGGCTGTTTTAGTCTGGGGAACTAAAGTTAATGTTTGAGATGGTGCCAGCTGCTAGTGCTGATCTGTCTGTTCTGTGGGTCAGCAGCCGGAGGTCTAGTCCAGTTTGGAATCTCTTCTTGTCTGCTCCCAGCTGTCTTCCCTCTTATCCCATAGTGGGATAAATAAATTACTTTTTCAAGTTCAGCATTCTGGAGCAGTCATACAAATGGATTTTAAGGGGAGAAAAATATCCTCAGATGAGGAATGAGAGGCTGATTCTCCCAAGGTAGTAACCATCACCCATGTGGTGGAAAAGCCAGGATGGAATATTACACTTAGTTAATATAAAAAGCATACACTTTGTGGTGCCTTACAGCTGTTCTTATATTCTTGAAGAAAAAGAAAGAATACTTTGCTTCAGAGAAAGAATTCAGTGCAACAACTGAACATCTGTATGAACTTCCAAGCTCTAAGAAGGGCTAAACCAGGTCAGATGAGCAGAACATGAGGGCAGTGATGATCTGCTGAGGGGATTTGGCTGCAAGTGGACTGAATTTGAGGATTCTCTGAGGCAAGAGTAGAAGGTAAGCGTGACACTTCCATAAGTACTGCCAAGACACCACATGAGCGGTCAGAGGTACATTTGACCATCACATCAGCTACATGAGCACCCCAAAGTATCAAGAAGCTGCCTATATATAATCTGGGATCACCAGTTACTGAGCAAAACAAAGGAATTTTTAGATGTAACTAATAGGAACAAGAAGGTTGTCTTCTAAATACATCCAAAGAATGCTTTTAAAATGCCAGTCAATAAGCCTTTGTTTTGAGTCTGTGCTTTTTTACTAGTTTATCTACAAAAGAGTTCTACACTGTAAGAAATACAGTGTGCTGAAAGAACAACTAAAACTGACATAAATTCAGCGGCAGCCTATAAGGGAACACATATCTGTGTGCCTTGTTCCTCCTCCAGGCTGCAGTCTAGGTAAAATCTGCTACTGGTGTAGTGCCCAAAAACTGCGCAGGGAGATTGGCTTTACAGCCCACTGCAGAGTTGAAGAATTATATGATTATATGATTTACTCTTCCCTGGAGTGTTCCAGGCCAGGTTGGTCTTGGAGCAACTTGTTCTAGTGAAAGGTGTCCCTGACAATGGAATGGGGTGGAATGAAATGGTCTTGAAGGTCCCTTTCAGCCCAAATCATTTTATGATTCCATGATCTCATTCTTTTAAGCAGCTGTCATTTACAAGAATTCTGTTGAATCAATTTAGTTGGATAACTCTTAACGACTGCTAGTTCTGAATTCTGGTTTTATTTTCAAAACCTTCAAATGGGTAGAATTGGATAAGAAACAAGCAACATACAACTAGCTACCTCTAAAGCCAAACTGATTGGTTTTTTCCAGTTTACCCAGGCATTTCTGCCCAGGATATGGTCAATTTATGTCCAGTTTCATATATTAAAATGTCCACTGTTTAGCAACCTGATTCTACCTGATGGAATAAATCCAGTAAATCTTAGCTAACAGCCTGTGCTGAAGTAGTAATTTGAGCAGATGTTACACGTCATTCAAGTAGTTAGTTTTTACGGAAATATGTTAGTTTTTCACAAGTTAAAATGAGAAGAGTAAAAACTATATTTGCACTGAAAAAAAAATGCATTGAAAATAGTTTAGACTAAGGGATACCTGCCAAACATCATGCTCTAGAAATCTGAAGAACTTTAGTTTTCTGCAGGGGATAAAGTAGCCCTGTGCCACTTATTTTTCATGTGCTGTTTTCTCAGTATCTTTTCCTTTTGTTTCTGCTCCTTTTCATGGGATATATCAGAAAGAATTTCGCCTACAATATTTATCTTCCTTTTTTTCCCTTGCCTGTGGTTGCACTTAGGTAGTCTTCACTACTGGCATGACTCACCTAAAATACACTTCTATCTACACCAGTCAGAAACTAGTTCCAAAACCAGTAAAACAAGCAAATTCAGGTTTCCTATAGCTCCAGGTCTTACATTATTTGCATCTCTATCCTGGAATATCTTCAATCGTTCTCACACCTCTCATCCTCCTTTTTGGTTTTGCCATCTGGGTAAATGACAGACAGGCTTGTAAAAACTTATATACACACCAGTGGAATGGGGAACGACCAGGTTCTCCTGGCTCCCTCTCCACAGCGGAGCTCATCAGCTCTCTGTAATTTAGCCAGCTGCTGGTTTCTACAAAACTATCAGGAGTTTAATGTCCTTCAATCTTCTGCCACTACCACAGTTAACCGAAATCGTCCTAAGTGTTCAAAAGCTGGAATATTTTATCTGGGGAAAGGTGAGGAAGGTAAAGGGCTTCAGTGTACGACCAGCTGGATGTGATGCTGAGAAAGCAGGGAAGTCATGTTGGACATTTCTTAGCTGTCCTATCTTTGTCTGACCCAGATAAAAGGAAGAGCTCCCTAAATACTCTAAGATAGAAGTGGCAGTCCTGGCGGTGTTTTCCAAAGCTGCCCTACATTCTGTCCCTGGAAGTCAGAAACGCTCTGTGGCACCACCGTGACCCTGGTGAAGGCTCCAGCTGCTGTAGCCTGCTAAAAGGAGTTGCAAGGGACAAGTTAAGCAGTGAGAAAAGTTCTGGAAAGCAGCAGCTCTTCCTTTCAAATGTGGGTTCAGATCAGTGCTGCTGCTCCCTCTGCACACTTTGCCTAATTCCAGTAGTGATGCCATCAGCCTTGTCTACAGTAATGGTGAAAATGTTGCCACCATCAATCTGTTTTCTCCTCAGGCACATTTGGCAGCCAAGGGAATAACCTTGAATGTTGGTTACTAGGCTGGGTCTCTCCTAAGTGAGTCAATATCAATGCTGAGAAAGAGCAAAAATTGATTTCTAATGTAAATTATATGCACTTTTCCCTTTACAAAGCAAACCAGTTTAAATTCCAATTTATTAAAACTGTAATAAATCCCTAAGTTTTAAAAAAGCTCTTAAAATAATGTATGTAAAATGCCATGATTTCAGTATTCATTCTTGCTGTTGGAGGCTCTAGTCACTGAGTGAGTTGCATCACTAGCTCAGTACCTGGAGTCTGAATGTGGAGGTGATTTAAAATGAAAAGTAGGAGGAGGGAACAGTAGTTGATACTACCTGAAGCCATTTGCAAGAGGTGTTAATAGAGAATGGATATTTTGTGTCTAGGTCCAATGGAGCTGATGGTCCTTATGTTCCTTAAGAGTGACAAGTATTATGGCCAAACTGGTAAGTGAATAATTTAATTGTATTTCTTAAAAGCGTGAGGGGCTGACAAGTAGTAACATTAAACCTAACTAATAATTAGTGGGGAATTACCTGTATTCTGAGAATTAGAAGATTCTGGGAGTATCAATAAGACATAAAATTAATTGTATTGTCCTTTAAGTAAGACCTTAATGGTTCTTTCCAAGAAAAAGAGTAATCAGACCAAAATCCCAGTAACAGTGTGTCTCTGTGCAGCTTTAGTGAAGTGAATTTTTCATGTCATAGTCTTGTTTGCTGGAGAGCATTGTCGTTGTTTTGGTTCCCTTCAAATGTTACGTATTTTAATGGTGAACAAATGTATTCTTGTTCACTGTTGTAATATCATTTAATGCCACGCATCAGCTTTGGTCCCTTTGAATGAGAGCTTACAGAGACCAAAAAGAAATTACCTGCATGTAGGAATTTAAAGCTACAGCTAATGGCAGCTTTTCACTAGTGGCACTTTGTGTCTTGTAGACACAAAATCCTGAAACTGCTCTCATTTTTGCGGATGGATGGGCTCAGCACCTGGCTGGCTGAAGGAAGTTCTAAAGGCTGTGTTGCGACAGGTCTGAATCAGAATACTGTATACTGACGTGATTATTAGGACATTTACTGTAGAAATGGATGGGCTTGATTCCAATCAAACTATTCCAGATTAAGGATTGCCTGGAACACTAAAGAATATGACAGGTTAAAACAGTTATCATCAAGAAAATGTTATTTATAGCAGAGGACAAGGCAGGCCCCACAGAAGATTCTGATAGAGCTCAGCCTGGCTCAGTTACCACCAAGAGATGGAAATCCCTTTGTTCTGTTGTTTTCACACTTTTCCCCTCCATATGCTGCATTTGTATTAATAAACTAAGCAGTGATTTTGTCACAATATCCCACTGCTGATCTTGAAAAGAACTACAGCAGGTGTTCAAGGGAAGACAAACCTGTGAGGCAAATCTGCTCGACACCCAAGGCTCTGCAGCATAGGCATAATCTTAAAACAAAGAATTGCAGAGTTTTATCCTTCCAGAGATAAAGACATTAAGTTCTGAAACCTGAGGGATTGTCCTTAAAGCTTAAAAGGAGGGACAGAAATCCAGCCACCTTCCCAATTCGAAATCCATATTTTAAAGTCACTATCTGAGATCAAATGTGGGAGCTTTTTCTGTTGGGTCCTGCTGTGAAGTGACAGTACTGCCATTGTTCTATCACCACTATTATCCTGGTCTATGATATGCTGTGATATCACATGACTTCTGTGTAAGATCAAGCAGAAGGTCAGAGTGGACTGAAAAAATCCCACCAGTACATAACCACTGGCAGCACCACTGTGGAAATTCAGAAGCATCCCTGCTGGGGTTTCACTCATGGAATGCTTTCCTTCCTAATTTTGCTATAGGAAAACAGCTCATGAAAACGAAGTGGGTAAATTAAATTGCTGAATATCTGCAAAATACTCCTACTTGTTGACAATCTTCCCAGCAGAATTGTAGAATAGTGTTCTAAAGAGCTAAAATCCAGGGTGTTTTGCAATATAGTTTCAGTACTGCAGAGCTCTGTTTTCCTCTCACTCGTTAATTTGACTTGCTCAGGGAATCTGGAACTCCCTTCCTGTTTCCCTCCAAGACCTTTAGTCACTTCCTGTCTCTAAATAAAAACCCCTTTCATTTGTCCTTAATTGATGATAGATACTCTTCCAAGTATTCTGATAAAATCAGCCAAATTATATATAGATTTTTCCTTCTTGTAGATGACCAAAAAACTCTGTAGTTAAATACGTTAAAATTAGTTTTAGCACCGTGTCTATACTCAGAACTGTACAAATTTTTAAAGGTACCTTGTTGCCTTAGGTTATATTATAATGGAATTTTAAAAATCCATTTTATTGTTTAACCAAGAGATGAAAAAAGTAGATTTGCTGGTGAAATTATAAAGACCTTATTTAATCAAAGTATTTTATTTGCTATGCATCCATTCTGCTGCTGCTGCTGTAACATCCCTTATATCTCTGTAAAAGGGGCTCACTTGAGAACAGAAATGGGTAATTTGTCAATTAACATACAGATCTTAGAGGCAAAGAATGACCTATGAAGACCTCACGGGTTGTCAAGGGCTTATTCACCTGCTACAAACATTTATCTCCATCAGGATAACACAGTTGCCATCACTGTGTTTATAAAAATACTTTGCACATCTGTTCTGGTAATTTCTGGTAGCAATAGGGAATATTGATGTCTTTGTACATTCTTGAAAAAAAAAACAACCCATCTAGAATTTCCTGTGCCTGATCTGAGACTGGATTGGGTGCAGGGAAAGGCTGCTTGGAGGAGCAGGGGAAAAGGTGACAGCACAACTTCTCCAGGGTTAGCCTAGGAAAGCAAGAGCTAGGCAAAGTGTATTGTTGGAAATTAAAATTCAGAGAAAAGAACAGTTTAAATTAAGGGGGAAAGTGGTAAGAGGATGTACACTGACCTTGAGCAAATTGGGACTGGAAGCTGGAAGGTCTCTAGTTATTTAGAAAAGGGGATATCTTAGAATGGCCTTGCCAGTACGAATAGCAGCAACAAATATTTGGGTCCAGACGGTTCATGCAAAGAACACGGTATGTTTTCCTGAGGCAAGAGAGGACTCACTGCTGGGACCCCTTGGAGCCCCTCCATTCTCTTGCTGCCATCCTGTTTTTCAGACAGTGACTGAAGCTGGCGATTGAGCCCCAGCTTCCAGCCAGAGACTGTTCCCTCTGCAGCGTGAGATGCAGCTGGCCCTCAGTCCCTCCGTGTGCTCGGGTGCACTGAACCGATCCCACTCGGGAGCGTCTGCTCCGGGCTCTCAGCCCCTGCCCAACGGGACAGCTCACGGAACGTCCCTCTCGGCATCCATTGCATCCTACAGGCAGAAGGGACATGACAGGAGAGCTGCTGCTTTTCCTTAACTTCTCGCGTGTCACTGAACTGGCGGCTGCTTGCTCTGTTTCCATGAACGAATCTCTTTACATGGGCATATGTGGGAGAAGAAATAATCTGTGGGTTAAAAACCCACAGTAATGTTGGAGTAGTGTTAAATATAGAATTATAAGGCCTTTTGGTCTTACTGAGGCAGCTGTGTGGGTGGAAATTATATCCAAATAGACGCTATTTCAGTTAAATTAAGTGTTACCCTAAGGGCTTTGGCCAATGTTCCATCTCCGAGCAGAAAGCTGGAGACCACACCAGAGTAACATGAGGCAGGTGCCAAGTCTTCTGCTCTCCCTCTCCTCTTTCCTTACCTCTTTCCATTGCTCTTTTTCCCCCACTTTCCTCTTTTCCTTAAGTTTCCCCTTCCCTTTTCCTTCCTTCTTTTCTTTCTCCTCTTTCCTATTACTTATTTTTCCTTTCCTTCCTTTTTTGTTTCCTCTTTCCTTTCCTTCCTTTTTTTCTGTTTCCTCTTTCCTTTCCTTCCTTTTTTGTTTCCTCTTCCCTTTCTTCCTTTTCCCCCCTTTCCTTTCCTTCCTTTTTCCCCTTTCCTCTTTCCTTTTTTTCTCCTTTTTCCTTTCATTTTCCCCCTTTCATTTTCTTCTCCTTTCTATTCTTTCCCGCGGAAGTTGCACAATTTAGATTCATACTCTAAAGAGATTATGAGATCTGCCCGTAGGGTTGCCTTACACTAACACGGGTGGTTAAACAAGTTTGTCTCTTCTGACAATGTCTCCTCTCTTTGTCGTTTTTTTTGGGGTTTTTTGTGTTTGGTTTTTTTTTTTTTCTTTTTTTTTTTTTCCCCAGACACGGGAAGGTTTTTGCATCATGTTTTGGTTAAAACTTCCATTCCCATCGGAGGAAGGCGCTGGCTGACTCCGCTTCCCGCCCCAGGGGGATGTGCCTGCGGTGATCGGCGCGATGCCCAAGGAACAGGATCGGGATCGGGATCGGGATCGGGACGACGCCTCACCCTTCCCCGGCCCCGCAGTGCGGCGGCGCCCGGGATGCCTCGGGATCCTTCGGTCACATCCAGGGTGAGAGAAGCCGGGCTAGGGCGGATCGGTGCCCGGCACCATCCGTACCCAGGAGCCCAGCCATCCCCTTCCCTTTCTGGAAAGCGCTGAGGGTTTCTGGCCGCTGTTTAAAA
>WEIT01040338.1:393538-416661 GCA_013389985.1 Dryoscopus gambensis | reverse complement strand
CCGGGAGGGAGGGGCGAGGCGAGGGACTGCGGAGCCTCCAGCCCTCCACCTGGCCGGCACAGCCTTGCGGCCCGCGGCCTGCGTGGGGACGCCGCGCCCCGACCGCGGATTGCGGGGCTGAGCCGCGGAGAGGGAACCGGTGACCTAGGGAGGAATGTGTGGCAGCACAAAGGCCACCAGGCTGCTCGCCGCTCTAGGTGTGGCAGTCCTGGAGAAGAATGTCAACCTCGCGTCCTGGGTGGCCGCGGCTTAGCCACGGCTGTCACTTGGGGCTTCTCCAAGGCGTCGCCCCGTGATGTGGGGGTTCAGCGGAGTGCAGGGCTGTGGAGCGGAGGGCGTGTCACCCCCCGACAATTGCTGGTGCTGCCCGAGTGCCAGAGCCCTTCTCAGGTCTAATCCGGGAGCTGACCCGCATGACTAATGCCTTGCATGCGGATTGCGAGTGTGCTTTGGCTCCACTTCTCGTTATTTCAAAGTACAAGAGCTGACTTGAGGCCACTAAAACAGTGAAAAGGAACAAATTCAAGTGCCTTGAGATCATCATGGTGTGTGCTTATCTTCATTGCTCTTGTGGTGTTGGTATGTTGTAAAGATGCAGGATTTCAATAAGAACTAAACAGTATGAGGGGGCATGATACTCAAGATCTAATAAAAAAAAAAGCATGTGGACCAATAATTTTTTTAAAAAGCCTGTTAAAACCTGAATTTAGTTTTCTCAGGGGAAGTTTCACAATGCATTTTATTTGCATTTGTGACAGGACTTTATGGTTACTTGTGCTGCTGTCTTTCATGAAGCCTACTTTGTTTTGTTCCTCTGGAAGCTCTCTGTGTAGTAATATGCCAAGGAGATTAATTTTTTTTTGTTTCCACCATTTGGAGGACAGATGATGACAAAAGCTTGCAACAGACTGAAGAGGAGGGGTTCTATATGATGGATGAACAGAATTTTTTCTAGGCATGTTCTCTGAGTGGAGCTCTGGATGGTTTAAAGAGAACTGAATGGAGGAAACAGGATCTACCAAATCAGCTTGCTTTGAAAAGGGGGGATGAAAGAGTGTTTTCTGGAAGTGATTTGGTTTTTTCTCTCTGACCCCTGAAGGATAAGGCAAGAAGAGCACAGTAATTCCTGAAATAGTTCTCTGTTAAGAGACCTAACTGTGAGAATTGCGTAGTATAGCTGAGAAGTGGCATCAAAGAGTTATTTTAATTTGTCAGTGATGATTAATTTAGGGCTCTGAAGTAAGGACTGGCATCTGGGGGAGGCCTGGTTTCCAAAGACAAGGTGTTGTAATACAATGCTCATCTAATGATGAGTTGAAATATTAGAAGCTCTGTACTTGAAACTCCTGGATGAGAGCAAATGATGTTGATAAAAGCATTGCCAGGTTATCTCATGAGTACTGTGGCCTTCTCAGATGCAGGAGCACTTAGTTTCCATCATGTTAAATATCCATTTAAATATCAAATATTTGTTAGTTTTGCATTTAGCAGTAGGTGTTAAAACTGTCTGGGTCAAGATATTTGGCTTGGCTTCAAATGAGTTCACTCTCAGTCATGCTGGGAGACTTGCAAAATGAATTTGCAGCCTGCAGCTGGTGGCGGGGTGACCATGGCAGGGACAGACGTGGCCCTGTGGTTTGCTCTCTGCAGAGTTGTGGTTTCACTTGCTTTGAGCTCTGCTGTTTGAATTTAAGGTACAACTGAAGAATTACAGTTCACGGTCTAGAAATTTTGAAAAAAATTCTCTTCATAATTGAAATCTAATGCTTTGATTTATGAGGATTTGAGGCAAATAACTTTGAAATTCCGCTTCCAGGAGGAGGAGAGTAAGGCCTGTAGCAAGTATGCAGAGAATAGTAGGGCTGCTTTTATCTGCAACAATTGGCCATGGTGCTGCCTTTTGTCAGTGGAACAATAGCAAAAATGTATTGCCTGCTTGATGGCCCATTGAAATGTATTTTATGTATATGCAGAGGTGTTTTATTAAAAAGAAAATCTTCGTAATTGCTATTAGTTACACACTTAAGAGTATTCAGTATCATTGTGACATAATTATATGTAATGCAAGTCTCTGGCAGGGTAACAGCAGCCTACCTTCTGAAGAGCTAATGTAAATATTTGCAGGAGGAGAAAACAAGCGGGAGCTCTGCAGCCAAACTTGGGTTCTCCCGAGCAGTTTCTGGGGTTTTGGTACTTGCTCTTTTGTGAGTAGCAGAAACTACAGTTCTGGAGAGATTACTGCTTAAATCTTTTGATTACTTGAATTTACATAGGGTGCAAAAAAAAGCCTGTTTGAGGTAGTTGCACATGGTCAAAGTAATACCCTCCTTTTTTTGGCTAGCTGCCCAAAGTCAGAATAACCAGTGTACTATGATGAGTAGATGACACTCTCCTTCTTCAAGTCCTACATCCTGCAGCAAAAGGAGGGTCATATATCACTTTTCTGGAAGAGACTGTTGTGTTTTGAAGTGAAACTGCACTTACCAGAAGCCTGTATACAAAATCCACCAGACTGGCCCTCGGCCAGCATGCAGAGAGAATAAAGATGTTTCCTTGTGTGTCTGTTGTCTTCAGCTGACCTGGGTTAAATACATATGCAAACGTTGTGAAGGGCCAGTTTATTAATTAATCTTGATTTTCCATTTGATTATGTAGGACTTTTTCTTTAATTCATCCATGCTGAGGAGAGGCTTCAGGAAGGTTTGGCAGACAGTGCCAAGCAGAGGTCAGCAGAGCTGCCTGGAGCTGTCCGTGGCCGGGCTGAGCCCAGCCGCAGGAGGTGCTGGATAAATGCAGATCTATACTTGCTTCTGCTCACCCAGCGAGTGAACCTTTTACCCTGCACATCCTGCATTTGCATTTTATACAAATTCTAAACCAGTGTATTTGCTCCTCAGATTTTTTCTGTTGTGCTGCTGTGTCTGCATGGACTCCTCTAGAGGAGTTGTGTGCATTTTAGGGACAGGAGGCAGCATGACTTGGAAAAAACAGCTGTCCTTGAATACTACCACTGGTGACTTTCATTTGCACCCTTCATTTATTAAAATATGTACCCATTATCTTCGATGTTTCTCTGAGGTGCAAGACCCTTTCTCTTCCCAAGTATAGTCAGTAAAGCTCTAAGACAGGTGTTCATAACCTGGGTTATCTAACTTAGAATGTGATTTTTTTTTTTTCCTATTGTAAAGAGGAGAATAATCAGCAATTTGACTCATATAGTAAACCTTCATTTTCGTATTTCATGTTCCCATCTTGGTGAGTTCAACAAAGGATCATTTTATTTATTCAGTTTTATTCATTGTCGTGTGCAGTGTCTAGCACTGGGCCTGCTGCTGTAGCTGAGCTGGTGTAAGAGTTCCAGAAGCCAAACAGCTCTTTCTTCTGTTAAGCAGAAGTGTGTGCAAGGATAGTCCTGCCAAGCTGGATGGATGTTTGCTTTGTATGTGTATCCCTTGACTTGCTTTCCAGGATAAAACCACACAGCTTCCACCTACCCTATAATGATGTAGCCCTCAGGGAAGTTTTGAATTGCACTGGGAGTTTTCCCCTTGGAGATGAAATCCTACAAACCACAAGTTAGGAGACAGTGAAGAGCCACTGCTTGTTTGCCCTCTTTCCCCACCTCCCAGCCTGTACTTAAGGAAGCTTGGACGTGGCTGTGGAGTGACCACTGTCTTGTCCACCTTGTTGCATCACCCCTGGTGGCCACAGAACCTCTTTCTTATCTCCCAGATAAGCACAAACAGCTGTACTTGTGGAAGTTGAGGGGAGTGTTCAGGCTTCCCGGTCAGAGGTTTTCTCAAAGTTGCTGGGAATGTAGATGTTGTTTTCATTTTCCTTCCCCTTCCTCTGAGGAATCTGACAGGCAGGGCCCAGGCGCTGCGGAAGATCTCGCGATGTTACGGCAAGGGATAGAGCCCCTCAGCTCCTCTCCTCTCTAGATATGTTATCTCTTAAGACATACCAACCCTCTTCCTGGAATGTAACCCCTCCTGGTCCCAGTAGTTTTCCACTACCCCCTACTAACCTGAAGAAGACCAGTACACCCACCCTGTGACGTAGTGAGACCCTCTCTATATATGTGTACCCCTCGAACTGATTAAGGTCTTTGATCGTCCATCGTATCGATGTCTGCGTGTCTCAGAACCGAGCCGTTCGAAAGGAAGTCGAGCGACCGTGCTGTCCCTCCATCCCAGGCCACCCTTGTCCTTGAATAAGAGACAACATTCCTCCAGCGCCCAGGATTTTGGAGAGCACTCAGTCTGGGAGTCTGGCTACTTAGCAGGAGGCGTTTATGCATCAGTCTTCTTAACCCTGGAGCCCAGAGTTCCCGTGCTGCTGGAATCCTGGGGGGCTCTGGTGCTCGCCGCACAGTTTGGAGGGAATTTCGAGGCTTTGTCTGCCTGTTTCCATGTCCGTTCTGCCACACCCAGCTTCTTGATGGCTCTCCTTGTACGTGTGTGCTGAGAAGGAGCAAAGGGTGGTTAACCTTCAACTGGAGCACTTGGCCTGCTGGAGTTGTATTTCTTTATTTTCTGTTAATATTTTGACAGAAGTCTTTCTCGCTCTCTCCTTTTTTTTTTTTTTATTTTTTTTTTATTTTTTTTGTGCTGGCAGGTTTCTATAGTAACCAGGAAACTCAGATAGAGAAATTAGCGAAGCATAGTTCAGTCTGAAAATGTCCTTCAGGTTCTGGTTTGGAGGCAAGGAAATAGTTCTTGGTCTTTTATTGGCTAGAAAATGGAAAGCGACTTGGAGCTCACAGGCAAATTATCTTGAGATATTCAGAAACGCTTGAAGTAGGAGGAAAATTGTGTAACTATCAAGCTGCTTTAGAAATGAAAGGGAAAAAAAAGAGCTATTATTGCCAAGTAAAAATAATGAACTGTGAGACCTCAGTAGAAAAGTAATGTTTTCATGCAGGTTTTTTAAAAATTTCTTTGTTTATGATCTAAAATAGAAATTGCTCCTGTGTATGCTTTGGAAACACTGTATAATATTATCTACTTATTCTGCAGTCTCAGATTTAGGGCAGCACAGGACAGCCAGCACTGAGATCCTGCACTCCAGACAGATGACACATGCTTGGTGGATGGCTTTTTCAATTGGTCTTTCCATCAATAAGAACTATTACAACAGCAATAAAATAATGGCCTTATTAATATTCACAAAGTCTGAGAAAATCAAATTATCTCCGTAGAATGTTTTTTATCTTTCAAATGGGAATAATCAATCTGCTGCCAACTGTAGCTGTCAAAATACAAAGAGTTTAAGTTGGGTTAGATTTTATGGTTTTAAATTACTGTTTTTCCCCATGATTTTAATGGGTTTGTCTCAGTTAGTTGTGTTCTGATGTATAAAGAAAAAATACTTTTAATTCTATCTCCCCTCTCTATGTAGAAGTATTGGAAATACCAGTGTGACCCTCCCTGGTTTTGCTGGGAGACTTGCTTTGTGTCTGAGAAAATACTCCCAGCTTCTACTGGCGGCTTTTTAATGAACAGGGCAATCATGTCATCAACTTCATCAGCTAGGGAGAATATGTTAGTTAAGATGTCTTCAAATAAGACACAAGACTGAGATAAATATAAACTTTCCTGTTGCCAGTTAAAAACGTTCTCAGTCTGTCAAAATCCTCCTGCTTATCCAGTCAGCACTGGTTTGTGACAGCTTTCCTTGAACTCTGCTGTCCCCTCTTTACTGACAGGAGAGAAAACTCCTTAATGCCTGTCGTTCTGTGTGCCCTGTGTGTGGCAAGGAAAGCAGTGCCAAGGAAAACAGATGAAAGAGCATGTGTGAGGCATTGCAAAGCAGGTTGTAGCTGCAGAACAGAAAGGAACGAGCAAGGAGAAAAATGTCACTGGAGGCAGAGAGGCTCCTTCTTTCATGGGCTTCAGCCTTCTCAGAGGGATGGATTTAGAGTGCTTTAAACCCAAGTTTTCCTTAAAAGATCACACTGTTAGACAAGAAAATTAAGTTCTCCCTGTCTGTGTATTGTGGCTTAAATGACAAAAAAATTCAAATGGTTGGGCAAAACCTGTATTGACCAAAATCTGTTGTAGAGCTGTTGGTAGCTGATCCCCTTGGTTGTCAGGAGGACATCAAGGCTCTGAATCTTCACACTGCTTTTCTCCTTTAATTAAAAGATATTCTACAGATACTAATGGCTACAACGAGTCCATGTTCTTGCTCCCTGTTTTTCATATCTTATACATCAGACATCTTATGCACCAATTTGTTTTTATTTTGCAGACTGTAAGCTCTTATGTCAGAGGCTTGTCACACAAGGTAACGTGCTGGGAAGAGATGCCAAAAGAAATCAGTAGCATCTCGTCTCCATTCTTTAAAGATTATTTTAGCTAATAAATACATTCTTCTGCAATGATAAGGTTGCTCATCTAAGTACTGCTTAATTTGTTTAATTGTGGGGAAAGCAGGGAAAAATCCATCTGTACAAATCAGTGAAAGGGAATCTTATGATTGGTATAATCTCTAAAATTAAATTGGATAATGTCTGCATAATGATAGGATTTGCATGGCTCTTTAGACCTCCCGCCTTTGAATAAGTTCTGATGTAATTACTGTATTTTTCTGCTTTGTGGCACTGCCAGAACTCCAATTTCTTTTTGTTATTTCAACGTATGGTTAAAGAGTCTGGGTCTTAAGGAAGAGTTACTTTGTTTTTAGAGGAACAATCTAGTATGTTTTTTGTTACAAATGTTGCCAAAGACTGAGTACTTGGCTTTAAAGCTATGTCTAGCTGGACACGTGCGTTTGCAGTTGGCTAGATTGTTTCTTTCTGCTTCTTTTGAATCAAATATATTGAACAGTGTAAATCGGAGGCTATAAATGCTGAATCGTATCTTATGTTGTTCTAAATTAATTTTTAGCTTTGCTATTAAATACATTTGATTTATATATTAAATAGAGTTGTGATTGTGAAGTGGGTATTTCAGGCCATCAGAGATGGGCTGTGAACAGTTGGGATTAATTGTGGCCACCTGACTTCAGTAAGGGGAGTCTTTACCCAGCACCTGATGCTAATTTGGGTAACAAAGCAGAATTTCTGTGATTGGGCAGTTGGTACCCTTAGGGAGAAGGCATGGCCGAGGTGTGTGCTACTCGTGCTGTGCCATTCACTCCTCCCTGAGCTGCAGCTGTGCTCAGGGGCAGAACAGTTTTCTCTCTGTTCCCGCGAGGATTTCATTTCCCCGCGGTGAGCTCCTGTGGATTGCTGGGCCGGGATAGGTACGTGCGTCCTGCTTCTGGGAATTCTGTGTGTACTTGGTGGGAGAGTAGTGAAAAGCTTCTTTGGAGCAGAACCGTGAGACTTTTTCCTTTGTTTGTTTGGTTTTGCCAGATAAAATCCTGTCGGTGCTCTGAGGGGATGGGGTGACACTCAGCGGGTGAGGGACTTTTAGCAGAAAGTGGCATTACAGAACCACTCTCTGAAATGCTTTGGATGCCGTCCCTGGCGTTACTGATCAAAATGGTTGCAAGAGTGAGGTGAGAGTGGCAGTTGTGTCTGAAGTATTTAATAGCCTTTTCAAAACACCCTCGTGGTGTGTTCTTACTTTGGCAGCTTGGGAATTTTAACAGGGAGCATTGCCACAGAGCCAGGATTAATGTCTCCTCCTTGTGTCCCTCTGTTCGTGCTTGGGTTGGCCCTTGGGTATTGCAGGGGAGTGGAACTGCCTTCTTTTCACTCAACAGCCGACCAAAGGGAGAGGAAATGGCACCCGGCTCACCTCTGTCCCGGTGCTTTACAGCCCCTGTGTTGCTGGGCAGCTTGTCTCAAGTGGAGCTTTTTTAAAAGAGGAGACGCTGCAGAATTGGACCATGTAAAAATGATATTGAAAAAAACTTGCCTAAACCAGTTTGGTTATAGATTTCTGCTTAGACAACAAGAAAATGTTACTTGCTGGAGACCTGTTTGCAGAAACAATTGAAAATGCTTGTTTTGGAGTTGATTTCTTTGTGCCCATCAGGTAGTGCAGTACAACTCTCCCTGCAGGTGATGCACGATTCCACTTTGCAGTAATTGCCACGAAGGCCTGAAATGACCTACAGCTGGGCTTGTTAATGATCAAAGGTCTTGGCTCCTTTTGTGATCCCAGCTGTGATGCCCTCAGGATGTCCAAAATGGAGCTCCTTTCCCCCCTTAAATCTTCAACAATCCCCATCTTCTGTAGCAGCTTGCACACTTTGCTCCCAAGATTTCCAAATAGTTTCCTAAACTGGAAATTTCTCTTTAAAAACTTACACCTATAACTAAAAAGAGCCAAATGAGATAAACTAATTATTTGCTGTGGCTCTGCAGCCTGATCTAATGATGTGAAAAGGTGCTATTAATAGTTAATGTTCTTAATCTCTAATGGTTTAAATATTTGGCAAAATCCCGTATTTAGAACAATTGCATCATAAGAGGAGATGATTTAAATGGAGTTTGTGTAGGCAGCTGCTTTTCTCAGGAAATTCTTGTGAAGTTGTGTGCCCTTGTTTTGTGCTGCAGTAGGGAATTAGGCATCCAAGAACTTGAAATAATTAACTTTTAAATGGCCACATGTGTTGCTAAACAGCTTGAGATAGAAATGCTGCTGGGGCAGCCTCCACTGTGGGCACATGAACAACTTGGTGCATTGAAGGAACAATTTCTCTTTCATATCTGCCCTAGAGGAGTTGCTGCAAATGGAACTTTTACAGGACTTGTGAGTCATGTCACAGATGCCATTCCTTGGAGTATTAATTTTCCCCCGTTTTCCTTTATTGTTAAATATTTATGTTAACAGGAGAGGCCTTTCACAGTGTTCCACTGTGGGAGGTCTGGAAGGTAAAAGCAGTCCCTGGCCTGTTAGTTTGGTATCTTGCTCATTTCCTAAGCTTGCAAAGGTGAAGTGGATTCTTAAAACTCCATTTTTGCTAATTGTGTTTTAAGAATAGCACGCATTTCCCAGCAAACTAATCCAGGAAGTGGTTTTCAGGCTCTGAAGGTGGAAACTGCCTAATGCAGCCTCCTGCCAAAGCTAAACTGGGCGTCAGGTGAGGTTTGCTCAGTATTTTTGTGGGTTTTGTCTGTTTTAATGCTGAGCTCATGCACAAAAATAAGGAGAGCAGCAGAACACTAAAGCCACTTTACTGCAGTCCTGCTGCTGCTGATTGGAAGGAGGCAATGGGAGCAGAGGGAAGGGTCCTTCACTTACACAAATCCAGTGATGAGGGATAAGAATTGTTCTGGCTCAGTTCTTATTTTCTCTGAATAGCCTGAAGTCCTCTGCTTTCCTTTGGCAAGTATGTTTTGTGGGAAGACAAAAGGCTCTTTTCTCATAAATTGCTTTTCTTGGAACTGTTACTTTACTACTTTTTCATTTTAAATATTTTTTTCTTTTTCTCTGGCAACTTTGCAGGTAACTTTCATTTTATTAGTTGTATGGGAAATCTCCATTTATTTCTCTACTTTTTATCTGAGATGTTGGTATTCAAATGTTAAGTCTTATGCTGGTAATGTCAGCATCTTGTGGCATCAGCAGTTAGTGGAAATCAGCAAAAATTAAAATGAGGGTTTAAAATTACACGTCTTTGTCATGCTGGTGTCAGGGTTCTTTATTTTTAAACAAAACTGAAATCTGATTCTCGTTGGGGAACGTTATGTTTTAGCTGAAATCATAATGCAATTTTAAAGTATGAGACTTCATGCTCATGAAAGAAGCTACAGGGCTATTTGTGGGTGATTTGTCTTTGGTTTTGGGGTTTTTTTTAGAGACTATTTAATTGGCAAAATCCAAGGTAAAATTTACAGAATGTTTAAAAACAGGAATGCAGTCAGGCTGAGTCTCTAAAGTTGTCTTTAAAAGCCATCAATTGGAGTGCTTCAGTAACTCGTATAAAGTGGTGCCACTCATAAGCAAGAGGTCAGCCTTTATGTTGACTGCAATGCTGAAAGTACTTTACTAACTTGCATCATTATGGATTTTTGGCAGAAAAAAATCGGAGTAAGAACTCTTCTCATGGAGATTGTGTTCATTTTGAGGTCTCATTCTTCGGTGTTTCATGAAACAAAATCTGTCTTCTGATGGAAGAGTTAATTGAGCAGTTCTTACTGAAGGAGTTTTTAGTTATGGTTTGTAAACAGTGAAGTTCACTTAGATTTTTTTTCTGTACATATTTGGGTGAAGCTTTGCTGTAGTGAAACTCACTTTGTAGGTTGGTTAAGGTGTTTTGGATATCTGCTTTTGCTTGACAATAATCTTGCTCAGAGCTTGATGTATTCTGAAGTTTTTTTACTTGGTTCTGTTGTACTGCTTGATTGTGTCTGTTCTTGTCACCTAATTTCTGCCACTGAGATGCAAATAGGAGAAGCCACCCCTGGTGATGGATCCTAGAAGTGTCCTACTTACCCACAGAGCTGTGTTTCTGGGAGGTTTCGACCTCCACATGCGAGGTGGGGATTCTTCAGCAGTGTCACTGCTGCAAAAAATCCCTTTCACCATGTCACTTCAATTCCACTCTGCAGAGAGTGGTGCTTCAGTCGGCCCCGGTGCCGATGGGGGAGTTGTCCTACTCCATTTTCCCTGCTTGCCTGGAGGTGTTACACAGGACCCACAAGGGCAGGAAAAAGGCCTGATATCTTTTTTCTTTCAGCAGGAAAAATACCATTCTGATGTGGGTGGAGGGAAAGTGGGTGGTTCTCCTTGGCCGGTTAGGAAACACTGCTTTTATGTAATCTCTTTTCACACACCAGCCATGTGTGGAAAATAAAGTTTGGGTGTGGACATAATATCCGACCATTAAGAGAACCTGGGAATTCAGTGGCTGGCATAGCTGTTGTATGGTTCTGCCTTGAGTAAATGGAAGCCAGACCTCAGAAGGTGTTTTTGCCTTGTGCTGTCTTAAAGAAACACTGAAAAATGAGAGCCCCTGCTCTTAAACCCAGCGCCCTTCCCCAGAAACTGAAACCTCTCTCTCTGGGGTTGGAAAGTGTTCAAAAGATTTTAAATGTGGAATTTTTGCTAGAGATTGCAGTTGGCCTTTGGACAGGAAGGGGGCTGCATCTTTCAGGGATGACTTGTGTGTTTTTCCCTTCAGATCCTTATCTGCAGTGGTCTCTGCTGTGCTTCACTGCCCTTCCTCCTGCATTTCCAGCACCTCCTCTCCACTGCCTTGGTGTTGGTTTCCCTCGGAGGCCCTTTTCTGTTGGGCTGTCACGGTTTCTGTTCACAGTCTGATCCCATCAGGTCCATGCTGCTTTCTCTCCTGCCCCCAAGTGCAGACCTCTTCCAGGAAATCCGTGTTGTGCTGCTCTGGGATGATCTGGAGGAGGGCGAGTGTGTGGTTTCAGGAAAGGTGTGGGCTGAGGAGAAGTCTCTCCTTGTAGAAAGGATCCCGGGGAGCCAGGGTGAAATAAATATGGGCAGGAGTGCGAGTCCTTTAAAAGCCTTTATTAAAAGTGATCAGCTTGGGTTGGGTGCCCGGCAGGCTGCGCACACCTCCGCTGCCCCCGGCTCCGACGTGGGGGAGGAGGAATTCGGCCTTGCCACTCAAAGTGGTAAAGCCGGGCCTTCCATCCTCACAGGGGAGTGGCCAGGAGAGCGATTTCAACTCTTCATCGGAGGGGGGGTCTTCTCAGTCAACCCTCTTATTGCTTGTAGTGATCAAAAACGAAACCCAAAAGCTGGTCAGATGATGTTCTCCTTCCAACTGATCGTGTAATTGGGTTGATTTTTCTTAAAAAGTTTGTTGGCTCGTCTTTAACTTGTTTTTTTCTAGGGGTTTGTTGCTTTTCCCAAGTGTCCTTTAGGCTTTCGTTTGCATATCAGGTTTTCTGTTTTTTTCTTCTCTCTGGTATCTTCACACAGGCCTGGAGGGGGGGCGGGTAGCTAGGCAATGGGGAAGGGTAGGGATTCCTTAAATTTACATATCCTGATAAGGAGTAGTTTACTGATAAGGAGTTGTAGGTTTTTTACAACAGAATAATTAGCAGTAACAGTTAATAAAGGACGAAATATAACATTCAGGTAATGAACAACAAACTACAATGAAGTATAAAATAAATGGACAACTGTTAAATTGATAATCTGGCCTCTTATTTATAACAAGGGGATGTGGAATCAAGCAGCTCCTGGACCACAGGGCCTGTAGTGGTACATGGTGTGGCAGTTCTGTGGCTCTGTGTCACGTACGCATCAGTTGTCCTCCAGTATGGTTTTTGTCCTTAAAAGCTTTGCCACCATTGCACTGTGACACTGCTTTAATGTGCTCTAAATTTGGAATTGAGGTTTCTCTCTATATGGTCCTTAATTGAAAAACGTAATTTTTAGAAAACTGAGCAGAAATCCCTTTGGCCCAGCAGGAGTTGAGGAACCTTCTGAATACCAAGTCCTACACTCAGCTTTATTTCTTACTCTGTTGTCTGTCATCTTCAGGTGGTACTTACAATCTACAAAATAGAGCAAGAGATAAATGTTCTGTGAAACAAACCCAACTGACTGTGTATTGTGCCAGGAAATGCAGGTTGTGGGGAGACTTGATTTTTGGAAAACTGCTGGTGGGATTAACTTTAATAAGCCAGACAGGTCATGAGTGTCTGCAAGTGGCATTGCTTCTGCACAAGTCATGGTTTAGTGCCAAAACACAGCTTAGCTTAATGCCTTGCCTGACTGGGTTATTATGTGTGTGCTGCTGCATCTACCATATTTCTCCCTTCTTGCCTTTTATCTTTTCAAATCGATTGCTTCTATTATTTCTTGCTTTTAATAATAATAAAAAGTACCAAGCCAAAAATACCCCCACCTCATTTCCAGTGCTTGATTTTGTCCAGGCAAATAGCAAAATTAAAGATTGTTGGTGTCTGTACTGAGAATAAAAATCTGATTTAAGTGCTGTAATATAATTTAGTGTCTGCTAATACAATTGATGTAAATTGCAAATATCCTTTAACAGCCTCAATTTGAACACTTTATGCACTTTCCAGAATGAAATAAATGTACCTAAATGTTAGTATTCTCATATCAATGTAAAGCAAACAGGCCATGATGGACCTGGGAAAAACACTGCTGCTGACACAGAAATCCAGAGGAGGACAGCTTTTGCTTTGCCTGGTTCCTCATGATGGCTGCTACTGCTGCTCTGAGTGGAAACTGGAGAGCTGGGCTTGTCTTGGGAGATATTAAGCTTAAAACAAACTCAGCAAAGCCAAATACACTCCTTGGATCATGCCAAAAAGACTTTAAAAATAACGGCTTCCTCTGGGGGCTTGTGTATGTCACACCGAAAGGCAAAGGGTTAAGACATGAAGCAGATAGTATGGCCCAGTATGGCCATGCCTGAGGAGTGCTGTGTTTGTGGGGTGTTTCAGAGCTTGCTTTAGTCATTTGAACTTTCACCAGGGTCTGGTTGAGTTTGTTGGGGCTGCTCTCACACGAGTGAGGGGGTGTGAGAAGACCTTGGGTGGGGAGAGCTGAGTAAGGACCGTGTGCCACTGGCAATGGCAGGTGTAGCTGCTCAGTGGTGTGCAAGGTCAGGGAATGAAAATAAAGAGTAGCTGCCAAGGTGTGTCTCAGCCTAAGGTTGGTCACTGGCTTGGAGGGTGGAGATGCCTCAGTAAAGATCCCATTGTGAATGGGGAAATCTGGGTGTTGGCTCTCCCGAATCACCTGGCTCTGATGATGGTGTTCCGTGGTTCTCTTGGGTGTTGGCTGTGGACCTGTTGGGTTTATTGGGAACTGACTCCTTGTGTGCTTTCTCCCCTCTTCACCCTGGCCCTTCCTTCTGCTGAGGTTATTTGTTTGTTTTTCAGATGAGACCCCTTTTGCTCTTCCTGCTACATCTGCGCCTCTGATGCACTCCTCTGCAGGCAAGTTCTTTCTGCTCCCCTTTGTCTGAGTACCTCCTGCCTTTCTGATCTCATTAACCCTTTCCCATTAGTCTGCCTCTACTAAAAGTCAGCATGGGTCCAAGAATAGCCTCTGTCACATTTTTCAGTTTTGACTTTTCAGTTGATCTATTCCAGATTTTAATACGCATTCATTTGTTTACATGGTAAACTGTTTCATAAACCAGATACAGCCATCTGTGAATTCTTGGACCCTTGGTGTAGGAGAGAACTTGATACTGTTAACAGGTTAACACATCAGAGCATAGCTGCTTTACTGTTTTAGCAGAAAGATTTAATCTATGGTAGCTTTCTGCAGTATTTTAAAGAAGTAAAATTTGCACCTATAGTATTGATTTAGTGGTTTTTATTAGGTACACCATCCACAAATTCCCATTTTAAAAAAGGTGTCAAAAAAAGACTAAGCTGGCATACGTTTGTGCAACATGTTTATGCCCAAACACCCACACATCCCCTCTCTTTGTCTGCCCTTGCCACCCTCCTGTTCTGGCTTTGTTAATATTGCCCCCTGTACTTGTCTGGCATCTTCAGCTTTACTGAGATCTTTGCACTGCATAAAGTTGCTGCTTCTTGAGCCTCTTGCTCACTTCTCTGGTAGCAGAGAAACAGAATAGCTTTAAGTGATACTGTGTATTAATGGCTTGTAGTACCCATGCTAGTACTTGGAAGAGCCTTTTAGTAGCTAAAATCACGTGAACCTGTTGAAAGTTTGCATTGACTTTGAGAGCACTTGCATTCTCTAACTTTCCTTTCTGTCCACGGTCACAGAAAAAGTTATGGACTTGCAGGAGCAGCCAGGTAGCACTAAGTCGCTTGGTCAAGAGGATTTTACTGCAGTCCCGCTTGATCCTGCTCCTTCTCTTCCCTCCTTCTCTCCTCTCTCAGCTGATCCCTTTAAAGAGCACGCAGCCTTTGGTACCCTCTCAGATGGATTTCCTGCAAGAGGCACTTACAAAGAGAGCTCCAGTGAGGTTTATAAAGAAACTATGAAAAATTCCAGAAACCCCTTTCTTGCAGAGGGAAATGACAAGGACATTTCAGAGGTGAAATACTCACAACCCCTATTTGCTAAAGAAGAAGCAGCCATTTTATCTCCAGATAAAGAAAAAACACAGCTAGAGGGCCCTAAAGAATTACCTAACGTGGAGAAAAAGCCTGCACAGCAGCTGAAAATGTCTCCAGAATCTCCCCAAGATTTGTTTGAGAGGAATGAGGAAGATCTCTTCTATAACAAAGACAAGTACAGAGGAGGTGGCGATCATGGTGAAAAAGGGCCACTGAAAGAAGACCCCCTTAGGAGGGAAGAATATGCGGACTTCAAACCATTCGAGCCAATATGGGAAGTCAAAGGCACTAGTCACGGACTGAGCAGCATGAGAGAGGATGTTGGAAGTAAGACAGATGCCAAGCTGGAGAGCAGTTTGGATGAGAAATACGGTGTGGGTAAGCTGAATGTGCAGAAGGATTACGAAAGAGAGAGTGAAGGCAGCGCTGAAGAGCCCTCTTTCCCAAGCACCCCAGAAGCTGTAAAAGAACCTTCGCAGACTTACATCACTTGTACTAAATTTGACTCTTCTCCAAGTCCTGGTGGTAACAAAGGCAAATCTCTTTCTCCACTAGAGGAAGGCACTTCAGAAAATAGAACTGACGATGAGAAAAAAATTGCAGAACTGAAAGCTCAGACGGGCCCAGAACAAGGTAATTTTGGTACTGGAGCTGTTGGGCAGGAAGGGCAGGGAGCTGAGTCTGCTAAAGCACAGGGGGTCCCACCGGTGCCGCCCGACAGCGCCACAAACATGCCCGAGGGTCTCACTCCTGACCTGGTGCAGGAGGCGTACGAGATGCACGATGCAGCCTGCACAAAACTGGCTTATGAAACCAAGATTGATTTAGTGCAAACCTCCGAGGCGGCGCAGGAGACTCTGAAACCCGCAGCGCAAATCTGCCCCTCCTTCGAAGGCTCGGAAGCCGCTCCGTCGCCGATATTGCCGGATATTGTTATGGAAGCCCCGCTAAGCACCGGGACTGCTGGGGCAGAAGCATCTGCTGTGCAGCTGGAAGCTTCCCCGCTAGAAACATTTATTCCCACTGCCAAGTATGAGAATGTAAAAGAGGCTGAAAAACCTCCTGTATACCAAGAGGCAGTCAATGTACCACTGACACAGGCCCAGGAAACAAAGGAGACACTGGCATTTAAACAGCCTGATGAGGAGAGTAGCACCACTCCTGAAGATCTGGAGACTCCTTATATATCTATTGCATGTGACTTAATTAAGGGAACAAAGGTGTCTGGTGAATCTCCTCCATCCTTCACAGAGTATTCAAAGACAGAAAGCATTTCTCAGGGTGTGCCTGAACACAAGGAACTAGACGGAAAAATGTCTCCACAGTTTGGAAAAGCTGGCCTGTTTAATAGCCAGATGATATCTGACTTTGCTGAGGAAGCGAGTGAAGATCCATCTCTCCTCTTAAAAAGTAATTCCACAGAGAGTATTCCAACTGATGAAGAACATGAGGAAGGACCAGTGGATTCAGTAGCTGCCACAGGCAAGCCTTATCTGGAGTCATTCCAAGCTGAGCTGGACTCTTCCAAAATTGCTGCTGCTCTACCATCTGAGGCAATACCTGCAAAAATAGCCAAGGCAGAGAAGATTCCTCTTCAAATGGAAGAGCTGGATGCTTTGGCTTATTCAGCTGATGTATCTGTTGCTATGGAACCAAAAACAGGAGATGACAAAGCTCTCTCACCCATGGAGTCTTCCCCAGTCTCAGTGGAAGAAGACTTTGTGATGTTAGGTCATCCTAAAACTGCTCCTGAATTTGTGACAGAAGCCACTGACAGAGAAATAATGTACAAAGATGAAGGTGAAGACATTGGTAAGGTGACCCAGGGTGAGAAGAGGCAGTTGCCTTGCCCAGAGCTGCCCTGTGATCTGTCTGTGAAGAATGTAGAAGTAAAAGCTGAGGAAGATCCCAATGCCTTGAAAAAGTCTTTGGAGGCTGTGGACAAAGAAGTGCCTGAAGTATCCACCATGTCCTTATCAGCCACAGATACCTCACCTCTGTCTGCAGAAAAAGAGATAGTCAGTGTAGTAAAACCAGGAGCTTTTGAGAAGGAAGCTGAGAAAGAAGCTGCTTCTGTTAAAGAAAAGAAAAAACCTACTGCTGTATTTTCAGCAAAGCTGAATAAGTCTTCAGGTAATTTGTGTATGCTGTCTTGCAGTTTGCTAGTCTGCATAATTCTTTAGCTAAACTTAAGCATGTCACGACTTACTCTTTCTAAATCGCTTTCTGTAAACTTCTCTGTAGGCCGAGGGTAACAGAAAACGTCGGTGCCTGTACTTGTACCTTTTTCATATTCTGATTGCTTTAGTACCTTTTTTCTGTTTATCAGGGATGGACTCAGCATCTCCAGGTTTCTCCTCCAGCTCTGCTGCTCGTGGTCTGTCGATGCAGAAATAAGTGACTGCTCACTGCAGGCCCTTCCATGGTTATCCACAAGCTGGGTATTGGGTGGCCTCCCAAACTCTGGATGTGGGATATTGTTTGCTGTGTGCACATGATTTGAAGAGGCATTTCTTCCTTCTCATTAGCAGCTCAGACACCAGACTGTAAAACTCAGGAAAATACCCCTGCTGCTCCTATATGTGCCTGGAATCTGGAGAAGAGCCTGTGCATCTCCAGCCTGCATTAGATCAAGGCCAGTGGTTTAAAACAAGTGGTGAACATGAGGGAGCTTAGTATGCAGGTTACTAGAAAAGTGGTCATTAAGAAGTTGAGTGTTCTGCAAACACTAAAATTGGTTTATGCACAGCACAGGTATTCATTTCTGTTTCGCTTTTCAGGTGGGGCTTGCACTTCAGTGCAACCCTAACTTTTCTTAGAGTAATGTGTAGTCACAGTAGCAGGACGTTGTATTCTTTTCTCTAAACTGAACACCTCATGAAATTCCAGCTTTTTGTAGACTAAAGGAGTACTTTGCTTTTTGATATCGCAGCACTCTGCTGCTATTTAAGCTTTGACCAGAAGCATTCACTCCAGAAAAACCAGCTACTGCAGAAAGCACAGTGCTCTAAATAGAAAGCCAGGAGTTAGTTTGACTCAGCAGCAGTACTGTATTTATGCAGTAGCTGCAGCCTACAGTTTATAAAATAGAATTAGAGAATACCCTATGTTGGAAGGGAATAGCAAGTGTACGTTGAAGTGAACATCAGTGTTGGTGCCACTGAAATAGGTTTGGGAAATAAGGTAGAAGATGTATTTTTTATGTTTACCTTTGCCATTTCTCCTGTCTCACCTCCTCTATAGGTACAGGTAAGGCAGAAAGGAGAGAGCTTTGCTTTTCCCTTGGGGTAAAATTTCAGTGATAATCTGCACTGCTAAAACTGTGTGTGTGTCTGTGTGTTCTGTGAAGGCTCCTCAGCCTTCCAGCAGATAGTGCTGTCTAGAGAGCAGCTGCTGTGTATCTTGGACTTCATGTCAAGGGGTTAATTGCTTAGAGCTTAGACTACTTAAAAAAAAACCCCAAAGCAAAACACTGCACTTAATAGAAGAGCTTTTGTGTTAGTTCTTTTAAAGGGAGACCTTTACAGAGGGTCTTTAATCATTGCATGGATGTAGCAGGGTGAATCTCGCAAGTCCCTGCCTGGGGAAGGCAGCCCCTCACTGTGGGTCTGAGGAGGACACAGCTGCTGCTCTTCCAGCCGTGGGAAGCTGCCACAGAAGCTGCAGAGACCCAGCTGCCAGGACAGAGAGGGGGGAGTTGAACAGAGTCATCGCTCTCCCATCGAGGGCTCGGGGCAGGGGCAGGGCCCAGATCTGTCCGGTGAGCTGGGCTGGGGAGCTGCAGCCTCTGGGTTGTGTTCACTCTGGAAAGCAGCTGCAGTTTTCATTTTTGACATGCTGTGTTGTTTGGGAAGAAAATTCTTTGCTTTACTCCAGAGGAACACGTGCTTAAAGCTAAATAGATGAGAATACCAACTCAAAAATGGGCCTTTTTTCCTGGATTTTTCTCCACACACTGCTGTGTTGCAAAATACAGAACTGGACTTTTGAGACAAGCCACAAACAACATCAGTTGTCTGCTTTAAATACCATGCTGCTTAGGCACCATTTCAGAGTACCATTGGAGAACTAACAAGGAGGGATTGTTCATCACAAGGCCAAGTGCATTTGTGCATGTGTTTGGCCTTCTGAGTCTACCTTTGTTCTTTGGGGGTTTTTTTTCCTACCCATCAGTGGAACTGAAATAGATTTTACTGTGTCTTAAGACTTGTGGAATTCAGCTGGGGTGATGGTGTGACTGATGCTTGTAACAGCTTTAATCTGAGCTGCCTTACTGGTGCACTTAAATCGAAGGTTGTGGAATGCTTACTTAACAGTGCTATTTTTTGGAAGCTAACCTAAATGCCAGTGTGTTGTAACTTCCCACAGCCCCAGTGGGCTGCAGGGAGCTAACAGGGATTCTAAAAAGGCTGCAGATACTTTTTAAACTTCCCCACTCCTCTGAAGCAAATGTAAAGCTTTGAAGAGCCTCCTGGGTAGAAGGAGGTTTGTTAAATGGTGCCTGGCACACCTTTGGGTAACCTGGACAGATTTAAGAAACACAGAAAACCAAAAAACCCCAAACCCAAACAAATTCAGAACTGTAGGTAACTATAAAGAAACCCCTCTCCTTGTTACAACTGGAACATTTTCAAGGGCAAACACCCCCCAGCAGCACCAGCAATTTCTGCTGTCTTGAATCCAGTGATTTTTTTGTTTTCTCCCCAGATGTGTATTTCTCAGTAGCTGCTGTATTCGGCTTTGAGCAAACAGCCTTGCTTCTCTGTCCCCCTCACCAGACCTCAAAATACACATTCCTGAGCTCCATCAGTGCCCTGCCTGGTGAGATGTGACCTCGGAGGGGTCAGGTGCGGCTGCCCCAGCCCCTGCAGGAGGAGGTGTGAGCGCCAGGCCAGGGCAGCAGCACCGAGGAGCCGGGGATTAGGGCCAGCCTGTGTGACAGGGCTTTAATGCCATCTAGTGTTTGTCACCGAGCCGGAACCGCAGCGCCTGCCGGACGGGAAGGGATCCAGCCCAGGTCTGGAGACATTCCTAACTCCTGAAATGAGTCGGAGAGGTGAAAGCTAAATATACACATTGCATATCTCAGCCCTTCTGTTGCACAGACTTTCTTCTCTCATACAGATCATTAATCCTCCCCAAACCCGTGCTTCCCACAAACCTGGTTTTGGATGTGGAGGTTTTTATATTATTAATATTATTTTATTATTTATATTTATATTATTGATATTATTGAATTATAGACTCAAAACCTCTGACCACAACAAAGTTATGAACTAAAGTAGAAATTGGCAGTTTAAATCTCTGTGTGTCTGTGTTGAGCATTACAATAATATTTGGAAATAATGTTGAGATCTTTACCATCAAGACACTCAGTTTCCCAGAACAGCCTTGTTTCATGGTAGGTTTGACCACCAGCTCTGTAGACATTCCTTTCAGATTAAATCTAACTGGTTTATTTGCTTTCATTACAGGCACTCAGAAATGCAGCTGATTGCTAATATTTTACATTTCCTGGATTTTTTTGAGGGGGCAAACACAAAGGTGAAGCCCAGCTGGGAAGTGTGCTTTGAAGGGTGGTACTAATGCTGAATCTTTCCTTTTTCTCCTATAGCATGGGGGCAGAAATCAAATACTTCTTGTGATGCTGTAACACAAACCAGGTCATTGCAGCTGTGTGCAGCTTAAAGGACATTAGAAGTTCTGCCTGATACCAGCTGTTCCCATTTGGGGAATTTCTGTTATTTTCTGTGGTTGTAGTCAGTTAAATGGAGCTACTCAGCAGAGGGGAGGTGTTTGGTCTTGTTTGTTGTTTTTCACTGGAGAAAAAAAATGCCTCGGAATGTCTCTGGAGTTTCTTTCAGAAGCGGATTGGTAAAATGCCATTTAATTCAACATAAAATATCTTGGTTTAATTTCATCCCATTGTATTCTTAGATTCTTTGCTTGTTCAGGTCATCTCTTATGCTAACAGGTAAATAATAATAAATGGAGAGTTCCAGAGGGCACAGAATTTGCAGAAGAGTAAGAGGAATGAAGAAAAAACCAAACCCAAGGAGTGAAATTTTTTTGAAGGAAAGACACAGACCTGCTGTGTTTCATTAGAGCTCTTGTGAGCCCTGTTGAGAGGCAAAGACTTGTTGTGTAGAAAAGAGCAAAGCCTGAGGGACGTTCCTTCAGAGTGGCAGAATTAGGGAGAAAATGGAGCTTTTGGGCTGAGTTCCCAACTTTGCCAGGAGCACAGATCGGCACCAGCACCGAGGGAGAGCAGGAGGAGGTGCGCTGCAAAAGTGCTGTTCTCAGTGCCCCTGCTCAGGGTGATGTAAGGTGTGAGTAGTGAGGGAGTAAAGCACTCAGCCGGCCAGGCAGCAGCCCCTGGAGCCTGGGGTGTTCCGTGACACGTGTCCAGAGCTGATTGTGTCTGACTTGTCTGGGGGCCCTGATAATGCCGCCTCCTCTGTCCTGGGCGTGCAAACGTGCTGGAGAGGCAGGTGTGCAATATCCCTGCCGAACAGAGCTGCTCCAGAAGTTTGGCAGTGCTGGTGCCTGGTTTATGTGCAGAGTAGGGTCCCCTCTTGCTGGAAATGGGAGATGGATTTCATTGTGGGTGTGTTTGCATGCAGTGGTGAGAGTGAGCACTGAGTATGCAGAGGGTAAAGAGGAGGGTCTGGGGGACAGGGAGGAGCTCCTGCGGGGCAGTGAGGGCACACTGGACAGAAACAGGACTGGTGGTGCAGCTACTCTGCTGTGGCCACAACAAACTCTCTGGTTAGAGAAAGTGGCATAAATGCACTATGTTAAGTATAAGATATAAAGAATATAAATATGAAATGAAGAGGCTCTAATTGGGTTTCCTTAGAAATTTGATTATTAGCGGAAAGACCTTTGAAAGCATGATCGTTTTGGCAAATTTAGTGACAGTGCCAATATGGAGAGAGACTCACAGGTTTTGGTGGTTTCCAGTTCAGCTTGAAGACAGAAGCAGATTCTCAGACATATTTTATACTTTTGTTTTCTACAGTGCAACCTTTCACATTTGCTTGCACTGTGATGTTTGAATATACATCCCTACTTCCCTCCTATTTTGGATTGGTTTGGATTTACCTGCTGAAATTGGAACTGAAATGCACATCTTTGTCTAAGTTAAAAAGAGATGTAACTGGTCTTGTTGTCAAAGGAGGCCTTAAATTGATGTAGCAGTTGAAGTCAGAACCGGGGCTTTCGAGTATCTTTACAGTAATCTTTCTCAGTGTAAGATTGTTCTAATGAGAAGTGAAACTGTCTATTGAAGGTCTGAGTCGGGATCTCTAGCCCTCCTGGTCTACAGTATTTTTGTGGAAATGTGAGAATGCCCTTTTCTAGTTCTTTAGAGAACGGTGTACTGGATTTTTAAGAGGCTTTGGAGCAGTCCTGGGAAGATTTTAGCTTTTTGTTGTCAGCCCCAGATCTTAAGAAGAGACTCCAAAGTGGAAAAAAAATTGTGGTTTCTTCAGCAGGGTTGGAAACAAAATGACAACATGATTCCCACAGCTCTTCTCCTTCAGATTTGCAATTGTAGGTTCACGCTTCTCTCCTGTTTGTGCAATACTTTCCATATGTTACTTTCTATATGTTGGTACTGTAAACTGTCAGGTTCCTGCTTTTATTTAAAGGAAGGGAACAGTTAATTGTCAGGTCAGCAGCTGCCAACAGCGAATGCTGATGTAAAATTAAAAAAGGGAAGGTGTTAGCTTGTAGGAATTAGGTAAAGGGCTGAGTAACTTTTTTCTGCAGCCTTCCTTAAGAGGAATAAATACGGCTGAGCAGCTCCTGAGGACTAAAGATACCAGCAAAAGGATTAATCGTGTTCTTCATGAGCCTCTGCTTTTGTTCTAGGCACAGAAAGGGTCCTTTTCTGTTTCCCTTCACGCTGCTTTTGTGCAGGGAGAGGTGTTACAAAGATGTCTCTGTTAGTCCTCCAGCGGCCAGACATTAGTTTACAGAAACCCGAGGGGAAGCCATACATCTGGGAGGTTTGTAAACGCCTTTGAACCTGTGTTTGAAAAGCGATCTATTTAAAGCTCGTCTAGTGCCTACTTTTAGCCGGGCCGCGAAAAGCCGCTTAGCGCGGCCGGGCTTTGCGAGCCCTCGCTGCCGTCCGTGCAGCGGGGCCGCGGTGCGGGAGGAGCCG